>JANHFL010002032.1:100042-119657 GCA_032468155.1 Oxyrhabdium leporinum | reverse complement strand
CTCTATCTCTCTCTCTCTCTCTCCGTCCCTCCCTCCCCCCTCCCTCTAAAATCATAAGAAATCTGAGGAATAGGAATATAGAGTCTGGCCTTACCAAGGAATAGATCTTATGTGCATTGGTTGCATCTTGATGGCCAACTGAGGATCCCATCCCAGGATTATTCATGAAGCACCATAATTGTGTTATGCCACATTAATTGCCGTATGACTCCACCAGTAAATGATCAAAAGAGCTCTTTGTGGCTACAGCATTTTTCATTTAAATGTTTTTTATTGAGTTATAGAGTATTACAAAATACAAAATATAAAAGTAAATAGAAGAGCAGTGAGGGGAGAAGGGAAAGGGGGAGGAGAAGTGAGGAAAGAGGGAACAAAAAAGAAAAAGAAGCATTGACTTCTGACTCTCTCTGTTACAGTAAAATAAGGCACTAACATCAAATCACATTTTTTTGCTTTTCCATAATAGTATGAACAAGTCATTTCTATAAAGATCTATCTGTCTAATCTGTAAAACCCAAAGTCACAGTTTCATTCTTTTCCACTTCAAGCATGAAGTTCAGAAGTGGCTACAGCGTTTTTCATGAAATGTTGGCTAAATCTAGCCTGTTTGTTGATGGAGAAAACCTTTGGCTACAAAGACCTTAACAGAATCTTTGAATGTCAGATCCGGGCAGTTTAATATCTTGATTAAAAACTTCCCTTTTGTTGTTTTCTGAAAGAAACGAACAGCTAGCAAATAAAAGAAAAACAAAAGACGGACACAACTGAATAGAATCCTGCTGGCACCTAGGCTCCTGTTATGCATCCCCTTTTCTGATAGTGTTATCAGAGTGAGAGTGTTGTGGAAAATGTGCACGGTTCTCTGTTTCATTTATGACTAAAGTAAACTTCCTCGCATGCATAGTGCTCTTGTAACTTTTCCAGCTGAGATCTCAGTAGGAGCAAAAGAAACAGATTGGTAGAGTGACTTCAGTATGCAATTGCACAGTGTGAAACTGTGTGTGCAGTTCAATGCGGTCCAGTACTGACATGCTATGGTGTGTGATGGCACTTACAAACTGCATTAGAATACAGGAAGAACTCCAGTGTATCACACTAAAACGTCTTGACTAATCAGCATCAGACTAATTCAGCATCTTGTTTCTCATGGAGCCAACACAAATAGGATTGTGTTCTTTCTCCCCAGGGACTAGCCAGTCGTATAAGGCTTCTGAACCCACAGCATAAATTCTTCCATTGTGCCTTTTGTGCTCCAGAATTATTTAAAGTACAAGCAGGCCTTGACTTACAACCACAACTGGATCAGAATTTCCATTGTTAAGCAAGGCAGTTGTTAAATGAGTCACCTTGAATTTCATAACCATTTTAAGCGAATCTGGCTTCCCCTTACAGATTGCTTGTTGGAAGCCAGTGAGAAGTTCACAAATGGTGATCACAGGACCCCAGGATGCCGCAGCAATTGTAAATACATGCCACTTGCCAAGGACCCAAATTTTGATCATGTGACTGTGGCCTTGAGATGGTCATAAGTGTGAGAACTGGTTGCAAGTCACTTTTTCAGTGCTATTTTAACATCAACTAATCGCTGAGGGAAGGGTTGTAAGTCAAGGAGAACCTGTACTGCTTCTGAATTTTACACCAAGATTGACTAGTAATTGATAAATTTAACTACTATAATTCTATCTAATCTCTTTTAAAGCCTTCAAAATTAATGCTCAGCACCAGATCTTATAGAAGTGTATCCTATAAGGGAACAACGTGCAGTTTGAAGAAGCTCTTTCTTTTCAGCCAGAATATCTTTTGCATTAAAAATTATTAAGTTTTAGTGAAAAACAAAGAATTTGTATCTAATTCTCAAGCATTATTCATGTTTGTAGAACTCTATGTCTTGCCCATCTGATTGTCTATTTCTCCTGTACTAGAACTTCCAATTAACTTCCAAATCCCTGTTGGACTTTGTATTACACTTCCAAAATTTGGCAAGAAGTTTTGGTAGCCCAATTTAATTCTTGGGTCACAAAAAGTTGCTCATGCATGCCATACCCAAAAGTCTTAAAGGTATTATTCTTGCTCATGCATGCCATATCCAAAAGTCTTAAAGGTATTATTCTTTCTTTTCACAGAAGGTATTCCAACTTATTGATAGTGAATCTGAGGTGGCATGGGGTGTCCCTGCAAAAAGGAGGAGATGATTCATGGCATAATTCTTTCTATCAAATGTTTTTATTTATTGTTTCTCTTTATACTTTTTAGCTATAGTGCACCTAGGTCAGTTAACAATAAAACTTTAAATAAAAGAATGTTACAATTAATAGAAATAATTTTAGTAGACTTTTGAAAAGAAGATAGGACCAATTAACATTCCCTTTGCAAGATGAAAAAGGATTTACAATGGAAATCACATAGTTCGCAGTGTTTGTTAACTTCCCATCCTTTCTTTGATCTTCCTTGTGTTCAGTGGTTCCATATTTCTTCTGCTCAGGGTCTGGGTTTGTAATTTCCTAGTCATAGACATGTCTTCATAAATCTATTTCCAATGTTCTTCCTTTCTCTCTTTACTACAGCAGCACACTCACAAAGATTCTTCAGTCAAATAAATCTTTGAGTCTCCATATAAACAAGCAAGTCAGCTTCCAAAGCAGCCTAGCCTTCTCCTCTTGAGAGACTGTAGAACACAGAATGTGGGAAGAAAATAGTTATAGGTGCTTTCAAACTGGTTTAAAATGTCATCTGTGAAGACAAAGGCAACTTAAAACATATGGATGCATTTCCTTCCGTTGAAAAGTAAAGTTGATAATCAAAATAATCCCTTCTCTCGGCCTCCCAGTTTCTAGTCTGATGCCTTAACCACAACACCCATGCTGACTGCATATACTGAGTCTGTCATATGATTATGGTAACTCTCAGTCTAATGATGATAAATAGATATTGAAAGCATTCCTTAAGCAGGTGAAACTATGGAAGCCAGGCTAAGAGCTGATAATAGCTGAACACCACCTTCTGAATTGTCTTTGTTATCTAGTTCTGTGATGCTGTTTGGATATATTCTTGTCTCAATTCACTGAACCCTTGACAAGAAAACTCTTTGCCTTGTGGACTGATAAAACGGAATCCTCTGCTTGAACTATTAGCCAGACAAGCTCTCATCATAAGCCAAAGTAGGCTTATTATTTGGGCTTCTCTCACTTCCTATTTTCAGTCCTGCTCTAATGGTCCTCTAATAATTTCTCTTTCCAGTCTGCTCCACCTCTATACAATTCTCCAAAGGCTCCAACAGCATTCTTACTACTTACTGATATTTGAGAGAATTTGAAACTGTCTGCAAAGTGCTTCACTTCATTGATTGTACTCTTGAAGAACAATTTGCCTCTAAACAAGATTGAATGGGAGATATATATAAATATTGGCTAAATAATGCTAATCAGAGCTATGAAACATTGGCTCAGAAGTCCACATCTGGGTTTTTAAAGCTCGGGTCAATCCACACTTATTTATTCCTGTTTCCATATCAATTAGAGTATAGCTCTTCATGTTTTGTGGTAGCTGGGATGGCATGAGGGGAAAAAAGGAAGAATTGATGGAGATGGCTATTCATTGTGTCTTTTTCATACAGCCCCAAATTCCTCTATATATTCTTAGGGAAAGAGCTGCTATATAAGGGTAGAATCTTGCTCTGCAGAGCTTATTAATTAATCTAATTCCCAACTTTCTCCTGACAATGTAAGTATACCAATAATTTCAAAGACAGAGGAAATGGACACCATCCCCTTTGATTTGTATTTATACCTTCCTTTGTTTTAGGAGTACAAGATGGTTTGTATCGCACAATGCAAAACCTATTTTAGGTTCATACAACCCTGAAAAGCTTTGGATATAAACCCCACACTGCATGGAGTGCAAGAAATGGTAATTTTAAACTAGTAAATTACTGTGGAGAAAAATCATATTACTTGTATATAATTTTTTAAAAGGTTTATCTTGCTTGGGATGAGAGAAGACCTTGGACCATGCTTTAAGAAACACTGTCCTAAATGAACTCTTTCAGTTATCCTGAAAATTAATTGAACTTAGATCAAATAGAAATTTTGTGCTATCCCATCCACTTCTCTGTGGTGTCCAAAGCAACTGGGAAAGACCAAATGTGCAGCTGCCAGCGTAAAAAAAATTATACAACCTCGGTATTCATAGTTTTTCCCTCACTCCTATTATCTTCATAACCTTCACAACAACCCTTTGAGATAGATTGATAAGAATAACATACAGACTGTTCGAACATTGCTTGGTGAGCTTCACTGCTGAGTTTTGATTTGGACCTGGATTTTCACAGACTTGCTGATTTAGAGATGTATTTATCATACATGTAAATAGTTCCAATCTACTTGGCTCTTGTTCAGCACTGACTCTTCCTATTATTTGAAATGTATGAGACTTTCTGTGGATCATTTTAAATAGAAAAAGAGAATAAACGTATATAGATAGTCCTCACTTACTGCTCACAATGGAGACCAGCAATTCCATTGCTAAGCAGCTTGGTTGTTAAGTGAAACATCTTTTAACTGCAGTGACTTATGATATCAGGTCTGGTTGTGATCACCAGTCCAATAACTGAGGGTAAATAAGCACAATGTCAATGACCACATATGGTGACCTCCTGCCAGCTTTCACATTGATTTCGTTCATTGGAAGCTGTTTGTGACGGTCATAAACAATGTTCATATGACAGTGAGATGCTGCAACTATCTTAGATGTGTGTTGGTTGCCAAGCATCTGAATTGTGATCACATGACTGCGAGGATGTTGTGATGGCCACAACTTTGAGGATTGGTCATATGTTTCCTTTTTCAATCGTATCATAAGTTCAAATGGTTGCTGAATGAGTGCTTGGTAAGTGGGAATTAACCATATGGCAATAAACACTGTAATTTGTATTTGTATAACACGGGTGTCAAACTTGATTTCATTGAGGTTCGCATCAAGGTGGTGTTTGACCTTGGAGGGGGACGGGGTGTGTGGTCAGCTCGATGTCACTCATCTTGGGGGTGTCTGTGGTGGCCTGAGGTCTCTGCCAATGAATACAGGCTACTGAGCTCCGTTTTCATCTGCAACGGCATCCTGCAACCCTTTCCCAGTGAAAACAGAGCTGGGGAGGGCCACATGTAGCCCTCCTGAGCTCCAGTTTTGCTGGCAGAGGCACCACAAGCTGGTCCATCGCTGTTTCCAGGATGGCCTTGTGGGCCAGATCTAAGCACCTCATGGGCCAGATCTGGCCCACGGGCCTTGAGTTTGACACCCATGCTGTATAATATTCATCCCTTTTCAATGATATATCGATATGCCATACTAAAATATCACATGTTCTTTACATGAGTTCTGAAGCAGAACTTTTACAGAACCTGGCTGAGATTTTATTCACTGGTGTGTAGTGACATTACCAGGTCAGATGAGACATCACGAGTAGTTTGTAATTACTGGATAGGTAGGATATGACTAATTCAGAAACGTGGAAAATAAAGAAGCAGCCAGAAGTGATTAAAAAAGAGAGTTGGCAGTGGAGACAATATCTGCATGACTATTCTTGAGTGAAAATTTCCATCATTTTGAAAAGATTCTTTTCAAACTCCCAAATATACCACTAAGGGGAAGTCCTGCTTTTGAAGATTTGGTGGGGATTTTCTCTTTCTGGCAAGAAACAAACAAACAAAAAATCCTCTGCTCCAAACCCAAAGAGGAATTTCTATAAAACTGTCTCTGCAGCATTTCCTCTGTAGCAGGAACCGAGCTGCTGATTACTTGGGCTTACCTTCCCAAACCCCACATGGATCGCTCAGTATGAGAGGGACACATGTAGGGGTGGCAATGGGGATGCTGATCTCAGATTGGCACAGCTTCCATGTGTCAAAAGGGCCACAGTGCAACATAGTTCAACCTAACTGCAGTGCAGCTGTAGTTAGGAACCTACAACTCAGAATGAACTGGGTTCTCATCCCCTGGGGACCCCATCAATTCCTTCCTGCTTTCTGTTCCATGATTGAATATTTACAGGAAAGCATTTTACTTAGGAATACTATGGTGGGAAAAACAAAATGGACCACTTTTTGCAAGGATGTCTAAGCATCCAAAGTATTGGTAGGACAAAGAGCACCCAAAGTTGCAAGGGAAGAATTCTATTATTCCAGATATAGGAATCTGAAGAGCATATATTCCCTAGACTTAGATGTTGAGGAAGTGGTATTTTCAGCAGAAGCTGTGATTTCAGGAGAAATTTCATGTTCTTTTTTTTATGACAAAAGAACTATGGAGAACATCATTTCTAGACAGCGTAATCTTGGTGAGCTAATAGCCAATCCAACATAGCATTTTCTAGACTTAATATTATTGACTGGCTTCTGATGCTTGAGCTATATTAGAAACTTAGTAAGATCTGAGAATTTAACAATTTTTAGTTGCAGGATTGGACCCATTGATTCAGTTTTCAGCATCCCCACAGATGAAAGAAGGAACATTATATATTTTAAGGTATAATAAAATTTAAGAACCAAATTACATCCAAAGATAGGAGAAATGGGAGATGATGGTGCCCAAACAAACCATGATTAGGTTGATAGATTGTTCCTAATTTTTTTCTGATATGTAAAGCATGAAATTCTGTACTTAAACAATATTTATAATTGGTTACCCTGTGCTCATCTGGTTAATAAATCATAAAAAAGAAGTTGGACAAATCAAATACTTTAAAAATCATGTGCTTAACAATATGGGACATACTTCACCAGTAAGACACGTTTGTATGACAAGGCATCAGAGGCTTACCTTGGTATCTGTCTTAAAACAGAGACAGACAATCCATAGCCAACAGCATACATACTAACTATAGTTTGTTTGTTTGTTTACTTATTTACTTATTTACTACATGGTAACTCTGGGCAGCTTATAATATTAAAAGTTCTTTAAAAGTTAAAGATAAAATAGTTATTCAACCTATAACAACCAAGATATGTACAGTAAGTCTACCCCACATTTAGTGGCCTATTTTACTTTCTGAAACTTTATTTGAAAACCAAATTATGACAAACAGCATTTTTAAAAGCCAAAACAAGTCCCATCACATTACTACCATGCTCTCTGAAGTTCTTGGAGCCTGGAAAATAAATGTCCATCTGTACAAAATGGTGCTCACCCCTGAAATGAATGGGCGGATGTGATGGAAAGGCATCGTCCACACACTTGGAGAATCACAGCAATTCAGAGATGGTACGTAATGATCTGGTTAGTATAAGATAGCTTCTTCTACATGCCTAAAAAAATCTAAGCAAATTTCCTGGTCCATATTGGTTCTGCATTGTATAAAAAGATGAAAGAAGAAAAAGGATGAAGTATCTGCATGTGGCTAGTTCAGGGAAAAGCATCCTGCTAAATTATAAATCCCAGCTTCCTAAGGAAATACAATTAATGATTATAGCTGCTGAAGGTTGTATTCAACAATATCTGGCATACCCTCAGATTAAAAAAATTAGAAGATGTGTTTGATTTAAAAAAAAAGACCAGCAGCAAGGTAGATAGACTCACTTACAGTAGCAAGGAGTGCACAGTTTGAAGATTTGAAGGACCATGTAAGGATCAGATAATCATGGAGAAACTCTTATTTACTATATGCAGTTGCTAGGAGTTGAAAATAGCTTGATGGCACATAATCAATTATCCAATTGGTAGTTCTAAGAATGGTATAATGGCTGGAACTCATCTATCATGATCCCGATTTCTTAATAATGATGTTCCCTCAGCCCTCTGTCCAGAACTACTCTTGATATAACCAATCATTATCCAACAAACTCTCTGATGTATTTATTTACTCAACAAATATGGCTGTGCTTTTAGATATATCAGAACTACTTGGCTTTCTTCTCTATCAGGTAGCTGCCAAATATAACATCACACACTGAATTAAGGGATCTATGTTAAGGCCCATTTATTGTGGAGTAATGCCAAGTGACTTTGTCTTATCCAAAAGAACAGAGAATGCCTGCCAGATTAACTCATTTTTTCCAGTGGGTAAACAGTGACTGGAAATCAATATCAGGACAAAGGTGGGATACATGTGACATTGAGTTGTGAGGACTTCTGTCAATGCCCAGCCATAGTGATGACTGTCTTTGAGCCTATCTGAAGACACTTAAACATAAGGATTCTGTGCCTGTCTGAAAGCAGGTCCCAACCTTGCTGTCATGGCGTCAGCAGAATTGGAGAGCTGAAAGAATTAATTCCTGGTTCAGCTGCAGTGTAATTAAAGCCTCAGCAAAACAGTGAAGGAAAATATTGCCACTCTGTTTTGTGGTTGGACTAAAATTTGTCTCAGTCTTGCTCCTGGGTCTTGAGCTTTAGGTCATCTAAGGAAATACTTAGTAGCTTAATGGCTTTGCATCTCCCCTTAGATATCCCAGGGGGAAAAAAGCATTGGTAAAACTGATACACAATTTTGGCAGGCACTTCCATACACCATTGCAGATGCTCCCACCATAGTGGAGTTTCTGACAGACTTTGCATACCGAGTCGATTAGCTTCTAGGTCCAGGGGAAACACGAAAAATATTTTGCAGCATTTTATCTGAAGTTATGGGACAAGCACTGGTGAATACCCCAATGTTATTCTCATTCCTGAGGCTTCCATTCCTCTCCTGAAGTTGCTGTGGTGTAATGCTGATAGTCCTGTTGCTTTGTGATTGGTCTGAGGTAGCTTCCATTAAGATTGTTTTTTTTTTACTCATTGGGCTGGTTCAAGACCAGGATACCTGTTGGGCACCACTTAATACTGTAAAAGAGGGCTCTTGAAAGTTGTTAATACTTAATATTGTTTAAAAGAGGGCTCTTGAAAGTTGTCTAATGTTTCCTCCTAATCCAAATTTATGAGAAGAGTACTGCTTGGTATTATATTCCTACCAGGGACTATTTTTTTAAATATTAGAGATACACTAGTTCTCTATTCTGAAGAGAACAACTTTAGAGCCATTGTAAAATATAAATCTGAAACATGAGTTTCACAGAGTGCTAATGACCAGACAACTACAAAGAAATACAATCCTTGCATCCCCCCACAATACTTCCATCCCCATAATTCAATTTCAACTGTCAATAACTATCCTTCCATCCCCTGCCATTGAACTGATGAAGCTTCTTGGATGTGAAACACAACATTTGAGACAACTATGACCTGGATGACTGAAAATCTCCACCGACATGAGTTGCATATTTATTTATATATTTCATGTGGCATAACAAAATACAGAATTAGTGCATAACATTCACAAAACAACATATAAAATGTGTATCAAAATATAAAACACCAGTAACAGTGAATTATTTTAAAAGCATACAATACGAATGAAGAATAAAATTATGACTTAATATCAATATCAAAGTCTTTTCTGTCTAATTGCTGTCCACATTTCCATGGTGGGTTCTGAGATTTGAGTCTGAATATTTGATTATGACGGTCCTTGGGTATAGGTAATAATAAAGTTTCACTGATTGTAGCATTTAAAGAAGTGCATAGAGCTTCCTCTGTAAGCTGAAAAAAATAATAAAAGAAGGGGAAAGTGTAATTACGCAGCTGGCAGAGATGAATTCAGATCCCTTAAAGCTAAGTCTTTCTGGCAATTAATAATTGAGTCCTCTTGGAAAGAACTATCTAATGCAGATGGAACAGTTCTGCCAACTATGAGAAAGATATCAGACTAATTTTGGTAATGACCAACTAATATATTGACCTTTGAACAGAGCTGAGAAAGTATTCCTGACTAGTCACCATTATCTACTATACAATCCCTACATGAATCTTCATGAAACCAAAGGCAGTCACTAAACTACTGCAAATTAATATTGATTGATGTCCACTCCAGTTTTTAATAAAGGACATTCTGTTGACATTCCCTGAGGACTGGTGCAGTCTATCTATGAGCCCATCTTTTAAAAACAGGTGAGGTATGATCCAGTCAGCTTTACCGAGTGTGATTAGCAAATTTAAAAAAGTGATAGTATAGAAGAATGCTGATTTCCCCCCCCCCCCCAACTGCATAATATATGTGGACATAGTGACAGATCTGATTTAACTTCATACTTGTGACTGGTTGTAGCTCTCTGATAAATAATCTTTAATGAATACCCAGAGAACATTCTTTATAACACCTGCCTTGTTGATCATTAGTAAGCTACACATAGATTTCTTTTTATGGGATATTTTCAATAGATAAAATAAAGTACTTTCTGATACATTCCTTTGGCAAAGAGGAACCTATAATCATAGTTCTAAAAGAAGAATCAGATTCATTTTTGCTCTAGAGCAGCAATCTTGGCAACTTTAAGATACCTGCATTTTAATTCTGGTATTCCCTAGCCAATTAAAGTTTAGACATCTTAAATTTGCCAAGGTTAAGAACCATTGCTGAGAAACCTACATGCGGAATGTTGATCAATTAAAAAGAACACCTTGATTCCACAGTTCTTGCTGAAAAATGGATCAATTATGTCTCTCTTAACAAAACTGAACTGAAGAAGGGAAGAGATGCCAGAATTTAACCTGGTGGTTAAAGAACATTGTTTTATTAACTGCAGGTTATAGTCTTCTATTACATCACCAATAAGAAAACCAATGTTATGAAGTGAATACAATAATCATGAAAGTTGAGCTCCTATTTTTATCCAAAATAACACCAGTATACGTTTCTTGGAGGAAAGGCAATCAGCAAACATCTGTTTTCATTTACACAATGCATTTAATTTCATTACTAAATTCAGACAATAGATGGAATTATGAAATCAGATGGGCCGATTTCCACAAGCTAAACTATACATAATGACACAAACTAATCAAACTTACCATGTTATATGACTTCAACCTGTCCATTTTCATCTGATTTACTATGGTATGTAGCGTGAATGATACCACTAAATTTGTTTCTTTAGGTATACTGCTTCCTTTTATTCATTTTGCATCCACAAACAATATCTATTACTCAACAATCTCTTGTCAAGATGGACTTTTGCCAACTGTAAGGGTTCAAATGCAAATTTGACAGAAGAAATTACTTGTACTTTCTTTTGAGAGTTGGGTTTTGTTCTTTAATCTGGGCAGAAATCCAATTACAGGTCATCTCTGAGAAGAGATTTATGAAATTAAAATTTAGGCCTCTAGATGTCACTGATGTATAAGATGTATAACAGCTTAAACATACATGTAGACACACACTCTAAAGAAAATGCAACATATGTCTGGGTAAGTGAAATTATTTCACCATAGCCTTATTCAGTGCATGCCTTCCCTACCTTTCCAATCTAAGATCAGGAGAAATAAATTTTCTTTCAAGTCATCTGGTATTTTGCAAGAAATCAGAATGATTGTGTGTGTCTGGCAGGGGGAGTAGTTAGGAAAAGATTAAAAAAAAAAGACTCATGTAGATTTGACAGATTAGCAAATGAAACAGAAAATAGTTGGAGTTTTAGAATATTATAATTTTAAACAATTTTCTATTAAAATTAGGTGCTATTAGAAACCAGCATGTGCAGGATGTAGATCACAGAGCTGCTGCCAGAACAACACTATAACAGTGATTTTAATTAATAATGACTGCTCCAAAATAGTCTTATTTATTGTCTTTCTATATCAGGGCTGTCAAACTCCTGGCCCCTGGGCCGGATGTATCATGCGCTGGCCACGCCCATGCCCGGTTTAGCAAAGGGGAAAATAGTCCCTATACATCACATGACAACATGAGTTGCCATGACAACATGAGTTTGACACCCCTGTTCTATATTAATGAGGAATTTATAAATAGAGTGGTGTTACATAGATCTTTTTAGAACAATTCTCATTTTGCTACTCCATAATTGAGCATGGAATAGCGAAATGCAGTAGAAAGTTAATAAAATGGCAGTAATAATGGCAGAAACAAATAAAACCCATCCAATTTTTATTCAGATACAGCAACTAATGACAGGGAACCAACTTGATCTGAGGCGGCTATCAGGTAACATGCAGGGATTAGCTGATATGGTATGTGCCAAATTGCTGATAGGATGCAAATGTGCCTAGATTGTTAAAACATGACTGTGACAATCTTGGGCCTTCTCAATTTTCTTGAATTACCTCCACCCACCCACCACAGTTTCCTGCTTTGTTTAATACTTCAGTAAAAGGGAATATCTTGTCTAACTAGCAATAACACTTAGACTTATGTACCGCTTCACAGTGCTTTACAGCCTTCTCTAAGCAGTTTACAAAGTCAGCATATTGTCCCCAACAGTTTGGTTCCTCCTTTTACTGACCTTGGAAGTATGGAAGGCTGAGTCAACCTTGAGCCAGTCAGGATCAAACTCCAGCCTGTGAGCTGAGTTTGCCTGCAATATTGCATTGTAATCACTGCACCACCACAGCTCTTGTCTAAGTGCTATTGCTTGTCCCAAACTGCTGCTCCTCCCTGATATTTCTCACTATATTGATTGTTCTCAGCGACAGCAATGGAAAACTATTGGTGAAACTGCTGTCAGTCATATTGTGCTTGTAAAAGTTGATGCATCTGTCTAGCCAGCATGGCAAATAATCCAAGTCTCCCTGTCTGATTGCACCCAACTTGTGAAATGATCATGTTCCAAAAATTTGCATGCAGGGCAAAAATAAAAAAATAAAACCAGACGGAAAGATTCCATGGTAGTTTCCTTTACTGAACTCAGTTCATTCCTTGTAATAGTGATCTCAGACTGCAAGTAGCAACATGATTATAATCAAAATTGGGCAAGCAAAATCAAAGAATGAGGCATTGGAATACTTGGGTAAAACCGGAAAATTTCAAAAAGTGCAAGAAAACTTTGTATGGGGGAGGGAGAAATTAATCAGGCAACTTAATATAGGGAGTAACTTTTGAAGAGTCTACATACTGGGTAGTCCAAGCATACTAAATGCCTGTTGGAGCAAAGGAATAAATTAGGTGGAGAAAAGGCATGGCTGGCTGATCAGCATGCAAAAAAGCATACTACAATACTGGTTACAAGTCCCATTTGCTATGTCCTATATAATAATATCTCACATTTTTGTGACGTGATATGCTCTCTCCAATCTTTTCTTTCTTAACCACTTTAGCCTGTATGAGAAGGATTGTTATCATTTGAAATCAGAGAGAGAAAGACAGCCAAAGAATGTGAGTTAAACCAGTTTGGACTCAGCTATTTGGAACTCCTACCTTTTATTGTACAAGTTACTGTTCACTTTTAAGTGTGATGGGAAAAAGTGGAATCCATCTAACTCTTAGGTTCCTAAAGTTGCATTGTTTCTCTTTCATATGGAGAATGGAGAAGATATAGATCAGAACAGAGATGGAAATAATGCAAGAGTTTCCCCCATCCAGCAGTGCAATTTCAAACTCAATTTCAATTTGAAAAGAGCAACCAGAAATATAGTAAATAAGATTGTCACACCTTAAAAGCATATATTTTTTAAAATGTAATCTTCAAGGGAGTCACAAAATTCTTTTTTTATGCAACATATCAACCAGCCTTCTGGAAAACAAATATATATATGCAGAATTTGATTTCTGGAATGACAGTATATTTTCAACATTCCTTGTATAGACTCTGATAGAATATGCTGAAAAGCCACTGATAAGAGAAATTGCATTTCCATCCACTCTACAGATCCTTAAAAAATTAGAGTAAAAAGGGGAAAATGGGAATAGCTCAGATCAATGTTTTTCAATCTTAGCACTTGAAGATGCATAGACTTCAAACCTCAGAATTCTCCAGTCAGCACAGGAAAGTTCATACATCAAGTGGCCAAAGTTGAGAAACACCAATTCAGATGGACAACTAGCTATCTTTAAATCTTGGACTTAAGAGTCTTATGAGGGTTCCCAGGACATATCCACATGGAATAAGCAACATTTTGTTTTAGCAGATCTTTGACTATAATAAAATGAGCATTTGTAATTTAGTATTTGCTGCTTATTTCTGGAATGTAGTTTTGAAAAAAATATATAAAGAAGGGATGCTTTGGGGAGTCTGATATATCTAACCAGAACCTATTTACATGCCTCTCCCCATCTTTCTTGGATGTCTTTCCTAATGTCCAGTTCTTGTTGTTTCATTTGGAATTAGTTTTTCAGAGGTGGCTTGAAGGAGCAAAGAGACATATCTCAAAAAAGTAGCCAGCAGCAAAAATGAGGAATGAGAATATGAGAGGACAGGCTGGAAGTCTGATGGAATTCTCTTGCTGGAAATAAAGTAGTAACATAGCAGAATTTTCCAACCTTACTTCTTAAAACAAAGAACAGCATCCTTTTCTTCACATAGTACACTTTGAAAATAAATTCAGATATCGTAGAGAAACATTCATCTTGTCAGTATATTTCCTTTCCTTGGAATCATGTAGAACAGGGGTGTCAAACTTGAGACCTGTGGGCTGGATGCGTCATGCACTGGCCACGCCCACGCCCGGTTTAACGAAAGGAACAAAAGTCACGATACTTCACCAATGCTGCCGTGACAATGAGAGTTTGACACCCCTGATGTAGAAGACTAGTTTGCTTTCTTTAGGCTACCCATTCCTTTTGGTGCTCCAGTTTTGACTTTCATAATGGATTGCATGCCTAGCGTCTCTTCCAAAAGTACTTTGCTTGTAACAGGTTTAAAAGAAAAGGAATCAGCAGACTTGTTAGTCTACAGAAGTGACAAAGCTACAGACTAAAAGCTCAGCTTAATGATAGCTGTATGATTTGGGAGAGCAGGAGAGAAGCAGCATTTTCAATGGGTCAGAGAGCAAAAGCCAAGACCAAAGCTCATTTGAAAGGGGAAGTTGATCTTGGCCCTTATCCAGCCTTACTTTATGGTTAATTTTTTATGTACATTTCCATGCATATCTGTGACTTATAACAGACCCTGCTTAATGAACACAAAAATCAGATGCTTCAAAATAGATAATTCTTAAACACGGGGATGCATTTAAGGCAGCTGATATTTTCACACAAAAGTCTTTTTTTTTCTTCTGTATATGTGCACGCACAAACTGGCCTGGTTGTTTCCAGCCAGTTTTTCACAGAATTGTTCCTGTGCAGTTTTGAGTTGTATAAGAGAGGAATTCCTGCTTTCTCATTTTCCCATTGTTGAATAGAGTTCACAGCTGATCAGTCAGGAACTCCCCTTTCCCTTCCTTCTTCCTGAGAGTTTCTCCAAGAAAGGAAGTCTGTCATTCACAGTCAATGAATCCAGCAGAGCTAAAATAGTCTTCAGAGATAGTTTCACAATTTGTGTAGAGTCCTAGGTAGCTTCGAAGACTGTTCTAAGGCCTAATCTAAGCATGATATGGTTGCAGGCCTATCTGGATAAACCATAGCTGGGCAATGCAGAGGCATCAAATCCCCAGGGCCTTTCATTGTTGGCTCTACTAAATATATTTCAAGCAATTGGTAGCCTAAAGAGTGTGGGAAGCACCACTCTCTTAGAAGAATGAAATATTTTGAGGAATATTAAAAAAAGGCAGAATATTATATTTCCCTAAATGAGAAATGGAGAAACATGTTTTTTAGAGGCAGGAAGCAGTTACCAAGTTTCCCTGCCCCCAAGCAGAAACGGAGGAGGCAGCTTTTAGAAATGCAGATCTGGTAATCCATTCAAGACAGGATATTTTGAAACAAAGGCAGAATGGTAGGATTACAAGCAGCCCCTCATTCAAGATCCAAAACAGGACCAAAGCCATTAAGCCACAATAGGAATTGCCCAAAACCCTTTCAGAACACAAGCCCCTTCATTGCACCATCCCAGAGCAGTCCAAACTTCAAACCAGGGAGCTCAGATAAACAGTAAGCCAGCAGTTGACCAAATTAACTCAGACAAGTACCTAGGATTTGCATTTTCTCTTTTGCTTATAAAGCCAGCTATGACTGCTACATAATCCCTACATGACCCCATAGGAATCTGACAACAGCCAATAGAATACATGTTCTTGCACAGGAACAGGAAGCTCAAATAGAAAGCCCAAAGAAGGTCCCTCAACTCCATTTTGTCAGCTGCACCAGAACCATAAATGCTGGTGCTTCTATTCATCATTAAACCATATTTTCAACCAGCCTCTGTGTTTCCAGTGTCTTTTTCCCAGCTTGGAACTGAACCAGATGGATATTTCTTCCAACAAGGGCATCCATCTATCCTTTATTCAAACCCAGGGCAAACTATGTATGTGAAAGAAACAAAAGAAGTGTGTTTGACCACTAATCCTCTCTTAGGCTTCAGTTTATCTGTAAAAGAGAGCTCTGATGAGTTCCCTCCTTAAAAGTGTTATTTCTATTGAGAAATAAGAACTCCAATGCTAATTCCTACCTCATAAAAGTGGTTAAGAGGCCTGGGAGAATCATATCTGAACAGTCTCTCCCTGCTCTCTAAATCTTGAATGATCTCCTGAACCAGGGCAGAATTTTTCTCTTTTTCTCATATTTATGAAATATTTCTATAGGCCTCATTATAAATAATTGTTGATGCCAAAGTTAATGTTAATTTTTCATTTTTAAAGTTTTGCACATCTGTGTTCACATCTACTTGAGAGAAAGTCCCATGAGCTTCACTGAAACTTCTTAGTAAATCTCCCTAGAACTAGGCTGCATGGCATAATTGTGGTTTCTTATTGTACAATTCTCTGTATTTACTTTACCAACTTTATAATTGCTGTTTTCTCTTCAAAAACCACACACCATGACACACATTTCTTTGTAGCTGCTGCTGCTGCTGTTCAAATTCTGAATAAAAATCGTTCTTCTTCTATGTTTTTGGGACATTAATCTACATAGTAATGTGGCTGTGTTTTTGTTTTGTTTTTGTTTCAGATAAGTGCTTGTCTAATTAGATCTGCAGAGACTTGTGTGATTTGGGGCCATTGTGCTTCATTTGGAACAGAGATAAAAACCATGTATTACTGGTAGAGACCTATAACTTTTTCTGAAAGCCTTTTTGATGTAACATTGGAAACATTAGTGTTCAGAAGGTATTTCCTCAACAAGTGCTGGCAAGTATTGAATTTGAATAAATTATTGCTGTACCTCTTAAAAGGCTGCCACCCAAGGCTCACTGAGATTTACTTCTGAGTAGAAAATTACATGACTGCTTGAGAACAGAGCAACTGTGCTGCATTATTTGAAGAGTTCTGACATTAGTGGTTCTGAGACAACATAAACCTTGCTAAACCCCTGCCAGGAACTGTGAGAAAAGTAGTGGTTTCCTTCCTTCCTTCCTTTCTTCTTAACCTATTTAATTTTACCCAGGTTGGGCCTCACTGAAACTAATGGGAAAATAAATAAGTAACATTTTAAACCGATTCCAGAGTGGGCTGAGATAACCAACCCACTTAGAGAAAGGCTTAAGGCCTAGGAAGAGTAAGGTCGCCTCTCCCATCAAGCTCCTTCCCTTTCCTATTTCACCTTCTTTCTTTGTAATATCCCAATATCAGAATGAGCCAGAGTTTATTTGCTTTCCAAAGTTTTTTCTTTTTTTTCAAAAGATAAATTAATAGAGACCAAAAATATAGTCCCCCCCTTAGGTTGGACGGATTACTTTAGGCCACTTATGCTGCTTTGTTTTTGTGGGGAAAATAGGAGGCAGGAATATTAGGTATGCATACCAGTTAAATTGCCCCAAATTAAAAGTGGGATAAAAACCTCATGGAGGGAGGTTTCATTGTCTTCTTAGACCTTATTCTATATTCCAAACAAAGATATAAACATGAACTGTCATTTTTTTTAAAGGCATGGCCTCTTGGCTTCATCTCATCCTATACTGTAGTGCCATGTTGATTCCATTAGCAACTACCTTACCGAATGTGCTTGTGTCCTCCCTTTCACAACATCTAGAGAGGATTTGCTCCTTCAAATAATGGAAAACACTGGATCTAGAGGTGCATTTGCCCTTACCTCCCAAATCTAGCATTGAAGAAGAGAGTGAAAAACTTTATTTTAAATAGAGACTTGGTATTTAGTTGCATAAGGAAGGAATTGTTATAATATTATTATCTGCTTTTAAATACTTTGATCTGTGGCAGTTTTTAGCATTCTTTATTGCAACTTTTCTCAACCTCAGGAACTGCAGTTGAAGTCCACACATCTTAAAGTTGCTGTGATTGAGAAATACTGCTTTATAATTTCTATACTACCCAGAATCTCTGCTTTGGGTGGAGCAGAAATCATTTCAACTTTAAAAAAAACCCTATTACAGTGGTAGATTACATATACGTAATTTTATTCTGGAAAGTTACAAAGGAAACAAATTTGTGCAGATGTTTCTGGAAGGGAACTTGACCTCTCATGCCTTCCTCATTGTTAAAGCCCTTCCCTGATTTTCTTCCAAAGTTTAAACTTGAAAAACCTTGATAGAATTAGGACTATTACAAATGGCTCTCTTTTTCAGCAAATTTATGAGTGGAGAATTTCAGCGAACATTTCTTCCAATTTCTCCAAGGAAAAGATAAATCAGCCAACCAAGAGTTTTCAAGCTCAGGACTCCGTTGGTAGTATTATTATTGAAAATATTTCCGTGGGAAGAATTTCTTAATGCTACTTTCCATTGAAATTTAATAAAATTGTGGGAAGAGTAGATCACTTGGAGATATGATGGTTCAAGATATTCACATGCAGATCTTAGCTATTTCATGTGCAGAAACATCACAATCTACCCATGATAATTTCTCTAATGAATTATCTTCCATCAAATTGAATGAGAATTCAAAGGTGAATATTTTAGATAAAACCAACACTACTGTTGCTTGTTATGAATTGTGTCATCCTGGGCTATGGTATACATATAGTTCATGTAAACCAGAAAATGTGATTGATTGAACAAGCTACTGTTCAGTAAAGTATCCGTGTTGAGTAAATAATTTCAATGTATTATCACAATGTCTGATTCAAATCAGACATGCAAAGACAAGAGTTATCCAAGCAAAGGCACCAACCAAGGATGCAGATGAAGCTCTACAAGATGCTATGTATGAGCAATTATCAGACATAATAATAATCTAATAATCATGATGCCAAATTACTCACTAGAGATATGACTGCACAAATAGGCAACAACAGACAAGGGGAGGGGGGTTATGACATCTAATCAGCCTGCATGGATCAGGAAGATAAACAGGCAAGAAGAGATGATCAAGTTGCCAAAAAAAAAGGAAAGATAATTCCAACTGTAAAGCTGAAGAGCTGTTGTAGCCTTTTCAGCTTAAAGTATTTTGAATAATTCTATTTGGGAGCTTCTAGATGCAGTGGACAACATGATACAGGAGAAACAAGCTGAATTTCACTGTGTATAGTAAGGAAGTCTTCATATTATGCATTATTGAATAAAATATTGAATTCCAATAGCCAATGTTAATCAACTACATTGATTTCAAAAAAGCATTTAACAGGGAGAAAGGGGCGGGGCCTCAAAGCAGCGGCACGGGATCTTCATCGTCTCCTTCGATGGGATCCCGAACTAGGGCACGGAGGGGGGTCTTTGGACCGAACCCGTCTCGGAGGGACGGGGGAATAAAGTGGTATTATCCGTATTCTTGCAGGAGTCTCGCGAACTCCTAGAGGATACGGCTTCGCCACAAAAAC
>JANHFL010002032.1:86327-99292 GCA_032468155.1 Oxyrhabdium leporinum | reverse complement strand
TAGAATGATATTTTTTGATTGTATCTGTTAAGTGTTTGTACCCAGTGTGACACATCGTGCAATGAAAGAATGGCTTTCGGAAAAAAAAAACAATAAAAAATTTATTGTGAAAAAAAAAAAAAGCATTTAACAGAGAATTACAAAAAAAACATGGCACCCCCAAAGTTATCTCAACATATTTCTAAACTCCAGTTGCTATGTGAGGACTGATAATGACTTCACATAATTTTTTTAAAATGGGCGTGCAGTTAAAAGAACAGCAGATAATTCGCAGCTCTTGAGTCATGATCTGGCAAAGTATTGAATAATGATTTTCATACCAGAAAATCTCTCACACACCTCACAGGTATGGCATGCATTGTATCAAATGTAACCTTTGTGAAATCAACATAATCCCCAGAGGACTTCAAAATGAGAATTGAACAATTGTACCATCTCTTTTATAGAATTTTTCAAGGAATCAGACAAGCGTTGCCTATTGGCAATTGAAGAATTCTATATCTGCATGTGAATTTTTTTCTGAGAGTCTGGCCTAAACAATGATTGGTGAAGCATTTTGTAGTAGAAAGGACATTTATTTAACTTGTTATGAGCAGAACAAAGCCTTGTACTTAGCTAACTATACTCCACTAGGAGAAAATCAAAGAGCACATGCTTTTTACATATGTGCCAGGAAACAGAGCTGAAGGAAGTAAGCTCAGATTTGGAATTTTTAATGACAAAGATTAGGCAGAATAATAGACAAAGAGGAACATAGAGTAATTTCTGATCCTTCTATGCACATCCCACTACTCGCTCATGGTCAGTGGATCATGAAATGCTGAACTTTCAGTACTGATGGATTCGCACCTTCAACATTGCCATTTTTCACTTGTAACACCACTGGCTTTCATCCTTCCTATTTTATAAGTAAGTAGTTAGTAAGTAAGTAAGTAAGCAAGGAGTCAGGAGGTGAACAAATGGAGTAGCTGGACAATTATTGGTTTTACCCTTTGCAGTCATCTGGGGAGAACAATCTGAAGTGTCACTATAGCACCTTTAAAATTACTTGTTGCAAACAGATGGCATAATTTGTTGCTATATTGAGTTGGAGAATATTCAAGACTTGTGTGCAAGACCAATGTAAGTTTACTCTAGCTAAAAAATGCAAGAAAAAACTCTGTATACTTTTCCTTTTAATCCATAATATATCCACTGAAAAGTAAACATGTTAAATATGATCCTATCCCTAAACTGAACCATCATGTGATTAGCTTAGTTTTCATTTAATCTGCTTGGGTGCCACTGCCAATTGTGGTTTATGTTGTAAATCATGATTGAGTAATGCTTGGCTTAGTAGAATGAGAGAACACACACTTTGCCTTTTGTCTGATAGTGACATGAGTCTTCCACCTGGACATGTCCAAAATGCTGAGAAAGCATGTTTTATTTCCTTTTTTTTCTTTTGACAAAAAACCACCAAAAAACAATCCGTTTAACCAAGTAATCCACAACATAAGCAATTAAATTATTCAAGGAATTAAATTGAAAACCAATAATTGCAGAAGGTATGTTGACACATGATATATGTATTTATTTTCTCAGACTGAGCATGTATTAATGAGCTCATTAGGAACCAAGATAAATGAATTTTATCCATTGGTTATCTGACAAAAGCTTGACTCTTACCTTCTAATTTTCTGCACGCAGATAGTTTTATTCAAGGATGAATGAGAGAACATTTGTAAAATATTTTTGTAAATGAATATTAGTTATTGTTTCATTTCTTTATACTTTAAAAAAATAATTATTTTTATTTATGTTTTAATACACACAGAAGAAGCACAGAGGAAAAGGTCCACCAATAACAATCCCATTTTCAGTGTATTTACCCCATCATAATGAGATGTTTGGTGTTTTTGTTTAAATGATAGTAATTCTTTCTAAATATGAAATAATGTATATCTGTTTGCATGGGAATCCATGTCCTTTTTTTGGGTGATGTAACTACTCTAATCCCCATGAATCCTGCATGAAGAAGTAAGATCTAAGATTTAAAAAGGAGGAGTAACATACAGGAGCGTGAAAAAGCATAGAAATTGCAAATGCCATTGTGATTGTGGAGTTCTAGAGGACTTTTTTGTACAGCTCTAAAGATCTACCTGCTGAGTTGTACTGCTCAACCGAATGAAAGTTTCTTTGCACTATACTGAACTTATTATATGGATCAAATGCTGGTCAAGAAATATTGAGCAATGGTCTCTATATGAAAAAAAAAGATACAATGTTAGCTAAAGATGGGACAGATATAATGGAAGCTTTTCAAAGCAAATGGAAGTTCTTCAGGATGATGGAGATTCCATCAAAAGAGTAAGGTTCCTTCATGCTCCTCAAAGACTGTCATGGAGCCTATTATTGAATCATGTTCCACCTTGATGGATATTCCCTGTGGAAGTATGAAGTCCCCCTTGTTCCCTTAGGTAGGTCTTTGGGGAAGGATCAAAAGGTTGTCCCAAACCTGACTTAAAAAAAATCCTTTATTTGCTAAGGTAATGTCTAATTTCATCCCTTGTGTAATTCAGTAATGCAGTGCTAACTGCAATTCCTTGTTTAAGAAGAAATCTCAGAAGCCTTATCATTTACCAGGCCCTGTCAGTTTCACCTTGCAGTAGAAACCTAAACCACCCCACACAATCCTTGATGAACCCGGAATGTAAGGACATGCTTAATTAAATGATACTCACTTTTCTTTCAATCCAGCTGTTTTTTCTGCCCTCAGTGTTCTTAGTGAATTGTAATAATAAATAATTATGTGTGGGAAAAGAAAAGAGTCTGGTCTACGTGGTTGCATTCCTGATCCACAAACCAGGCAGCACCTTCTCCTACAAGAGAAAATGCCCTGAGAATGTTTGCTTTAGTGGTTTCTGTTTTAAACAACTGGATTGACCAGTTATATTCCGGTTTCAGTGATGCCATCCACACAGTGTGGCCTGAGCAAGGTTGCACTTTCTCCACTGTTTCATTCAAGAAATGTCAGTGAGCAAGGTTTTGAGCTACACATGAGTTTTGTGATGGGAAACACATCTGTTTGCAGGATAGTTTAACTATGGGTATTTAAATTAACTGCACAAAAATTGTGGGCATTTGAATTAATGACATAAAAATGGTGGGTATTTGAAATAATGACATGAATTAAAATAATTTAAAGCCTAGTGATGTATCATTGCACCCAGGGTTCCTATTGACTATTACTACTACATTTGCTTTCTTGTTATTATGATGATAATGATTAAATCCATAGCACCAGCCTGTACATTATCTGATATTTAATCAGAAATGTTTGCACTAGTGTTATGCAGGTTAGCTTTGAAGGTTGTCTGGGACAACGTACAATACATTACATAATTTTCATAACTTTCCAATGACTAAGAAGCCAGCACATCAGGTTCTATCTCTTGTTCAGAAAGCAAAAATCATTTCTCTCTCTGCCTGAAGTTAACATTGCATAAAGCAGTATTTCTCAACCTTGTCAACCTTAAGATGTCTGAACTTCAATTCCCAGAATTTCCCAGCCAGCACGCTGGCTGGGAAATTCTGGAAGCTGAAGTCCAGATCCCTTAAAGTGGCCAAATTGAGAAACACTGGCAGAATCAGATCACTTTTATTCTATAGGGAGAAATAACCTCTCCTTTTTTTCTTTTCAGAATCTTACAATTGGACCACTTTTTGTTGCATGGAATTATGGTCAAGTTTAAGCAGTGTTCAAAGACTCTATCCTTAAAGAGTTATTTTAATATGCGTTCTATTTTTAAAATGTATAATGAGCCACATAATAATAGTACACCTCCAGTTTTGCACTGGTGGTAGTAGAACTGTATGACACAGGTAGAAGGGGAGAAGAACAGGGAAAGAGGCCAGTTTGAATAGTATCCATAGAACCATCAATATCTTTTGTGTTTGAAGGACTATACAAAGAAAGTCAAATTTAAATGTAAGGAATGATCTGGATCAGCATTGCTGCTGCTGCCATTAGAATAGTTCCACATTGTGCACTAGAAACCAGTTGCAACCTTCCCTTTAAATTTAAGCAGTAGCTTTTGATCTGATAAAAAGTTGCTCGTACTGTTTTTTTTTTAACTGTAAAACTCGAAACGCCAGCCAATATAAACATACTTCCCATAAACCTGAATATCCTTCAATTGATTGGAATATATTATAGTTGGGAAGTGGGGGACAGGAAATCTGACCTCTCCCGCACGTACATTTTTCAGAGTGGTGTTTGTACTTGCCCTTGAGGATATCTAACCTTCTATCCTTGAGCCCTGCTGATAGGAGAGAAAAAGGCAGAATCAAGAAAGGAAGGGCTAACCTGTTACAGGAATGGCTGGCCGCCCTGGGAACGTAATTATGATTTCCCTCGCTGCCAGTGTGTGGGGTGCTTCCTCTTCTTCTCCACCTCCTCCTCCCTTGACCCAACTTGTTCAGGAATGTGAGAAACGGGTGTGACCTTCCCAGCTATTAGGGTGAAAGGAAGAAGCATACCAAAGTTATGAGGCAATAAAAAAAAAATGATGTTCGTTCTAATTGCCCCACTGCCCAGCGGCTGCAACTCAGCAATATTTTGTATGGCTCCAATAAGAATAATAATTAAAAATAAGCCAGGGCATTAAAATCAGTGGAACAAGTTAATAGCTGTTATCTATCCTGTTCCTAACACTTTGATTATTTACTATGCATGTCATCTGATCAGCTACTACTGTTGCTTTATGCATATTTATTAGAGCCATCCAAGTGAGAACGAGACTTGTGAGACAATTATATGAGGTCCTTGGTCATTTCATTTTGAGCTGAGATTTGTGCAAATGTTCCGTGTGAATCAGCCCCATTAGACAGGCAGCTTTCTTTCATTTCCGCTCCCCACTTCCTTTACTGCTAAGGAACCATGCCTCCAGAATAAATTGTGGCAAATATTAACTGTGACTGTATTTCTCTCTAGTGCATCTAATAAAAAATTCCCAAAGTCTTTAATAGAGAAATCTTAGTAAAACAGAATCATTTCAGGCTTTACCAAAACATGAAACCAATATCCAACACCCTTACTCTATAAGTAAATCAATCTTGCGTGGGGAAGGGTAACTTGGCATAGAAGAAGAAGGTGACCAGAGATAGGAAAGTCAGAGTCGTTTTCAGCTTAGACTCAGTTACTTTAATATTATTTCTTGCTAGATTGTACAGGAATTGCGGCTTCCTAAACTACCTAATTCAGTGAATCAGGCAAGCTGAAGGATGCAAATATAAACCCTACCACTTCTGTAAGAACTGAGATTCGTGGTCATTTTCAAAGTCAGACAGACAATCTGCTTTCCTTATGGTGTTTTGTATCATAAACTGGAGAAGACCAGAATGCAGAATAAAAGAGTTGGATGGGACCTTAGAGATCTTTTAGTCCAACCCCCTGCTCAAGCAGGAGACCCTGTACCATTCCATACAAATGGCTACCAAAACTCTTCTTAAAATCCAGTGATGATGTAGCACCCACAGCTTGTGAAGGTAAGCTTTTCCACCAATTGTTCTCACTGACAGGAATTTTTCTTTAATTCTAGATTGGATCTCTCTTTGTTAAGTTTCCATCCGTGACTTCTTGTCTTGCCCTCAGGTGCTTTGGAGAATAGGTTGACCCCCTCCTCTCTGTGGCAGCCCCTCAAATATTAGAAGACTACTGTCATGTCTTCTTTTCTTCTCTAGACATTCCCAGTTTCTGCAACTGTTCATCATATGGTTTAGCTTTCAGTTCCCTAAGCATCTGGCTCTTTTTTGCAGCCTTTCTAGAGCAGGGCTGGATGAGCCACATGCTGGCCACATCCGGTTTAGTGAAGGGGAAAAAAGTCCCGATACATCACGTGACACCGCTGTGAAGATGTGAGTTTGATGACCCTGTTCTACAGTCTCAAAATCTTTTTTGCATTATGGTGACCTAAACTGAATACAGTATTCCAAATGTCTTACCTGTGCAGTATAAAGTGGTACTAATATTTCACGTGATTTTGATACTATCCCTCTGTCAATGCAGCGTATTTTTTTTATATTTTATCTGTTAATGCATCTCCTATCTATTGATGCAGGATAATTTATTTATTGTACTTATGCTTTGCCTTTTCTCTTTGCTTTCATATAGAGATTTAATTCCAGTTTTGCATCCAGTTTTGCAATTCCATAAGGTAGGCCTGGGTCAGAAATAATTGCTCTTCTGTTCTAAAAGTCCTCTAGAGAACTTTATTACTGAATGGGCACTTGCAATGGGATCTCTCTATCCTTAGCCCAGCATTCCAATCATTATATAGTTGATTTATTTTAATTTATTCAACCAGGTATTCAGAACAAAACAGATACTTATCATACAATCATCTTTGTCATTTATTCTTCCATCTCCAAATGGCTTGATCACTTGCTTGTATTCTTTCATCTCATTGCCATCCAATCATTCATATAGCATGGATTCCCTCCCACTCAGATTGAAGATTGCACAATTTATTCCATCGTTGTTTTTTTCATTATCACCATTTGCTGAAGTGTAATATGAATCTGTCATCAACCTATGGATTCCTACTTTCATACACATTCAGAACAATGCAGATGAAACCAGTTCCTATGTTTTGATATGTGTTTTAGCCCTTTCATTCATATTCATGAAAGCAAACTCCAGCACTACTTGAAATGTGTATAAGTTAAAAGGACAAAATATGAGAAAGAGAAGCATGGAAAAGTCAAAACTGCCTACTGTTATTATTAGCCACTAGATGTAGGGATGTCTCCCACTCTTTGACAGCTGCCCACAATTTTACAACACTGGACACTTGTATTTGATCATACACTGAAGCGTTATTTGAATGTCAACTTCCACAATAATTACATTGCTGAAATTATGTGTTTCTCAGTCTGTACAGATGATACCATTTTTCTTCCTTTCTTTGAACTTGTGCGTTGTTTATGATTTTATTTTTGATAAAATCATCCATTGTTTGACAATGGCATTCTCAAATAAATATGACAACTTTGATAACAAGAATATAGATAGCTGTCACAGACTCAGTAGTGGCTATATTGCAAAGGAAATTATGTATCCTCTCTCTCAGATTATAGGTTTTTAAAAAAATAATGGTTTTCATTATTTTTAAAATGATTTTTGTCATGATTTTGATTATTTTGGTTTCTTGTTTTTAACTTTGTATGTTGCTCAGAGTCACATGCGTGGCTATTCAATTTACCAAATAAATACATTAAATAAAGGTTTGGAGCCAATCAGCTTCCCTACCATTCTCCAAGAAGATACAGAGTTTCAGATAGCAATACCATGAATTGAAACTATTAAACATCTGGCGGTATTGTCAGTCACTGACAGATACAGATACATAGATAATAATTGGTAATTATTAAAAAAGAAACTGAATTTCTTCCTTAGTTTAATTCATGAACAATGGCACCCTTTTTCTTTTCATCTTTTGCTGTTTTTAGTTTTCTCCTTTGCAAAATGTAGTTATGGGGATTCTTTTGATGAACTCTGTTAAATATGCCCCTGCTAGGTACAGAAGAAAAGAGGAAATCCAGTTGCTGTGAAGCAACAAAATAGTGTGATGTAGATTATTCAAATTCGATTGCTATTTCATTTCTGTGATCTGTTCTGTTTATCTATCTGTCGATCATCTATCCATTTACCTGTCTATCTATTCTTCCAGCAATTGCAAAACAGGAGTAATGAAGGTCCTGGTTTGGTTGCTTCTAAACTATTTTAGTGCAAGTAAAATGACAGTTTACCTGCTGAATCAGTGGCAAAAAACAGCAACATATAATTATTTCTGCTTTTGATGTGCGGGGTGTTTGACAAGTTTAGATACAGGATTCAACGTCAATTCCATGTCACTGAGTTCCAAAATCCGTATTAGGGTGATGAAGCCAAAAGAAAGAATGAAAATTGTGTACTTATTTCAAATTCTCCTGAACTTTCTGTCAGGCTAGAACAAAAAGAAATCATAGATATTGAAGTATAGAATCTGAACTGAGTCAGTCTCAAAAAAGGATGTGGAGGTATGTATTGTAAGAATTCAAGTTTGATGGTAGCTCAAGCTGTAATTTTTAAGATTATAGGGTTAGTACCACTTTACAATGCCTTGGTAAGAGCACTCTTGGAACATTACATCCAGTTTTGGTCACCATGATATAAAAAAGATGTTGAGTGTCTAGAAAGAGTACAGAGAAGAGCAGCAAAGATGATTAGAGGGACTGAAGGCTAAAACATATGAAGAACAGTTGCAGGAATTGGGTGGAACGAGTTGCCTCCAGAAGTTGTGGTTACATCAACCCTGGAGGTTTTTAAGAAGAGACTGGACAATCATTTGTCTGAAATGATATAGGGTTTCCTGATCTAAGCAGGGTGTTAGATTAGAAGACCTTCAAGGCCCCTTCCAACTCTGTTAATATGTAGCTAGGGCTGTCCCTAACAGTTTGGGGATAAAAAAACAAAAATTACAGAGCTTTCCCATTTTTGAAGCTAGAAAATTCATCTGAACAAATCAGTTTTCTATTTATCAGCCCCATCTCCCCAAGAGTACTTTCTATGATAAATGCAGTCAGAAAAATAAGTTGTATTACTTTTCTACAACTTGGTCAAGAGTTCTTTGCTGTAGTAGGTTGTGTGTGGCTATGTAAAGTTCAAGATAATATTTTAAAGTTTGACTCTAGCTCATGAACCATTTTCTTTCCAACTACTCAAAATGAGTTTTGGAGAAATGTTTATTTCTGGCTAAGAAAGGAACAGGCATGTGTTATTCGATAAGCAGGTGCCAATATCTTGATTGTGCCTAATATTGCTTCCTTCATATGCTCACCAACTTGTTGCCACAATTAAGTAAAGGACATTGGGAAGGAAACTCATGAGAGGAGAAAAAAGCAACAGTTCCTATTTTCAATGAAGGAACTGATGGCACTATCTCATTTTCTACCTTGCGTTGGCTCAAGATATTTTGCTGCCCAAGTAAAATGTGGTTTCTTGAATCCCTCTCCCTACCACCAAAGCTAGTCAGTTGATTTTTTTTAACCTCAGCACTAGTGATAGAAGAGTTTCCCCCACTTCAGCTGGTTAGAACAGTTGGTTAGGAGAACAGGGTCTGAATATCTATTCTCTGACATATTTTACCAGGTCAGTCCTTATAGCAGACAATTCCCATAGGGCAGGAATATCAGTTAAGAATCACACCAGGCTTTGCAGCAGAGGTACCCTTCAGAAAAGGTGGAATTAAGTCCATTTTGGGAAGTTTTTATTGTGGGTAAAACGACTCCTTTCAGGAAATCCAGTTGTAAAGCACCTGTTTTGTCTCTGAGGTGCCTCAGGAAAACAACAACTTGACTAATTCTGTGGATCACCAAGGATTGTTCCAGACTGAATGTTGTTGTTCCATGGAGGTGTGTTTTGTACTTCTGCATAGATCCATTACCTTCTCATATGGACTAGATGTATTTTATTTGCTAAGTTATTTTCCACAGCGTGAAATTGCCAAGGCATCATGTATTGCCTGCTCCTATCAAACTAAATTCATTGTCCCAGGAATACAGGATCTTATTTTTAATATAACCTTCAAACCAGTCTCTAAAAGAGGGGAGAACCATTCACTATATATCTGTGAGATGTAGGATCTATCTGTGAGATGTAGGAGACAGGCTTTGAGTAATCCTTCATTGTTGTGCATACACATTGCTAGTACAGGTAGTCCTTGACTTACAACCACAAAGAGGATCACATGACCCCAGGACACTTCAACTGTCATGAATATGAGTCAGTTGCTAAGTGTCCGAATTTTGATCACATAACAATAGGGATGCTGCAATGGTCATAAGTGTGAAAAACAATCATAATTCATTTTTTTAGTGTTGTTGTAATTTTGAATGGTCACTAAATGAACTATTTTAAGTCAAGGACTACTTGTACATACATTATCCAGGGTGAACTAAATATGTGAACTTTTGAGCGGGGGGGTGTCAGAGGGAGAAAAAGGAGATTATGTGAACTCTTTTCCATACACATTAAGGTTGAGGGTAGTGGTGAAAAGTTGTCCTATTGACATTATTTTCAAATATTATATTGCACTCCTAGATGGAACTATGACTTTATACACTAAGAAATCACACTTCAGAAATTGTACCAGAATACCATTAAATAGAATACAAAAAGAGCTAGGATGTTTCAGAAGGCAGTCACAGTTTCAGTACATGGTAAGGTAAACAATGGTAAAACAATTTTCTCAGTATCTTTTGCTGAACTGTTATGTCATCAAGATTCTATATACAGTATAAGAATGACAAAGCAAATGAAGGATAGATATCTGTGAGTTATTTTCACCATGAAATATATGTCATAACACCTGCAAGAATACGATGCATTTCCATAAACCTCTATCTCGGTCTAAAATAAATACATTTTGGCAGTCAATACATCCTTGCCTCCTTTATGAAGTATTATTTGTGGTGAAAATAATGTACTTTTATCTTTGGATCATTGGAGTTTGTGCATTTTGACTAGAATCCAGTCATTTTCTTGTGCATCCAGAATCTCTAGCGATCTCCTGACAGCATATATCTGCCATTGTGTTGTAAAAAAGAGAAAGAAACCAGAAATTGGCTATGATTCCAGGACTTCAGCCAATATATAGCCCAATTCCAGAAGGTGGAATAGCATGTCTTTTGTTTACTGAGTTTTAGAAAGCTAGTTTTAAGAGGATTCCAGGGCAAGAGATCTCTTACAGCTGTTCTATGACAAGAAATATATTTTCAAAAACCAACCAAGCTTCCTGCAATTCTGTAAGAATAAACTTCTTTTCATTCACAATCACAAAGTTTTTCTCTTCAGAGAATGTGTGGGTGGGTAAATTAGTTTGCTTTTTTTATCTAAGTTTAACCAAGGCTGCAATTTTATACCCATTTAATTAAGAATAAGTTCCACTGGATTTAGTGAGACTTGCTTCTGAATAGGCTTGCATAAAGTTTTATTGTTATTTGCTTTCCTCCAACAAATGTAAAACACAAAGCATAATCTATTAATAAATTATTCTGTGCAATCTGGTACAAAAAAACTGAAATTCATTCAGATATTTGATGTTGAAGCCTCCTATCTCGTCTTTCCAGCAAACCTGGGTCTGTTATTAAGTAAAGTGAGGCAGTGTCTTCAGAGAGTGGAAAGTAAAATAAAAGTATTCATGATATTACTGGCTGTTTCTATTCATATGCATGTAACAAAAATCCCAGAGATAGAAATGTAGTAAATACACATACACATCAAAGCATAGAGAATGAAAGAGAAAAAAGTTTGCATACACAAAGGGGCATTTGCTGGAGAGGTTAAAAAAAAAAAGTCAACACAGAGATCACACTGTATGACTGAAGCATGCTAGGGCATTTGCTGTTGTTCTTAAAAGAAATTAAATATATTGAGCCACTATCAGTTCTGCCATCTAAGTGACGTGGTGATCTAGAGGTAAAGACGCTCACCTCCCAATTCTAGGCAGCAACAGATGTTTCTCTATCAGCGTGCAAAGAGAAAATATCTGCTGTGAACTCCATGTAGGCATCAGGAAGGGCATCCAGATAGTAAACGCTCAGCTCCACTGTCATCATCCTGAAGCAAGGGATTAGGGAGTTGTTTAAAAAAAAAATCAGTTCGGAATGTTTTTTCCCCATATGAAACAGACATGTTTTTCTTTCTATGTTCAAAATCCTTGTATCTTGGTGTTTTTAAATACATGTGTTAAATACTTGGCACTAGTGGAAATGTTGAACATTTAGATCACATGTCACCCTGTCATTTCAGCTAGGGTCACACTCCCTCATGGTAGTCATTCCACATCAGTCTCAGTTCTTCTGAAGAACTGCCAATTGATTCATGCACCAGACTATACCTCTTGAAAATATGGCATCCGGAAAACTTTTGTTTCTTGCTTAACAACAATGAATCCCAGGGTGATTTCAGAAGCTGCTAAATCACTCTTCTTCACCTACCTGCCAGTGAAACTGATATTCACCTTTTATTATGCAGGTGCAAGGGTGTTCATTGCCAAATTTCCAAAAGGTCTTAACCGCCTGTTAATAGCCCCCTGTAAAAAAAGCCACATCAAAAGAAGAAGAAATGCTTCCCACTTCCCAGAGTAAAACTATCTTGCAACTTCCAACTTGAAAGGCTGAGAACAGACAGAGACATTTTCCTAGATTATAACTGTGCTCAGCCTTTTCTTAAAGGCCACATATATGATTGGGCCTTGAATCAGCATTTCTTAACTTTTATTATACATGGCCTTTCCAAAGGTTTCTCAAAAATGCCTACACTGATACTGCTATGAATTTGCTAGAGGTAAACTCATATATTGTAACTACCTAGAGTATCTCTAGCGCAGCAGCAAGATAGGCAGCAAATAGCAATAGCAATAGCATTTAGACTTATACACCAGAATCAGCATATTGCTCCCAACAATCTGGGTCCTCATTTTACCCACCTCAGAAGGATGGAAGGCCGAGTCAATCTTGAGCCTGGTGGGATTTGAACTGCCAAATTGCAGGCATCCAGCAGCCAGCAGAAGTAGCCTGCAGTATTGTACTCTAACCACTGAGCAACCATGGTTAATAAATGTAATAAATGTAACAAATAAATAAATATTTGTCTTAATCATGTAGGAAAATGGTTCTCAACCTGTGGTCTGCAGACACGTGGAGGCCCACGATGTTGTCACAGAAGGTCCGTGATGGCTTGATGAAATGTTATGATGGCCATGGACTGTGACACAAAAGATATTTAAAGAGGGTCCATGGTGAAGAAAAGGTTGAGAACCACTGATATCAGTGGTGAAATCTAAAATTTTCCACTACCAGTTTTGTGGGCGTGGCTTGGTGGGCGTGGCTTGATCATGTGACTGGGTGGAAATTGTGTTTATACAACAGTGGAAAAACAA
>JANHFL010002032.1:60763-74981 GCA_032468155.1 Oxyrhabdium leporinum | reverse complement strand
ATTCTTCAGAAGAAGAATTAGATATGAAGATTATTGTAAAATTAAATTTATATTAACCTTTGCATCCTACCTGACCTTCCTGCAGCTATTCCTACTCCTTAATCCAAATTTATGCAAGATACATATTTCAGAGATCCTGTTGCTTGCAACTGTCTGGAGTGGAAGAAGGGCTAGTTTAAGAAGACGTGGACAAGAGGAATAAGGCAGAGAAACATAAACTATGACTATTAAAAATAATTGGAAGAGAGATACTCACTTCTCCATGTGCACTGCAAATATTTTAAAAACCAAATAAAAGCAGCATGGATACCTCAGCTACAAAATTATCTAGGGTTCCATCCCATTTATTTTTATTAGGATTTATTTTTAAGATGAGATTTGCAAATTGGAGAAGCATGTCTTTTGCTCATATCCTAGATGAACTGTACTACAGAAAATATCTTTCAGTCACTGCCCGCTAAGCTGTATACTAACCAAAGAAAGCTCTTGTCATTTTGTCTGCTACAAACGATATCTAATTTGACGAACTGTCAGAAGACTGTAGGTGAGCAACTGTTAATGGTGCAAATTAAGCAGAAACATGGGTTAAGATCCACTGTCATAAACTGTCAGAATAAATATAATAGTGACACTCTTGAGACAAATAAAAAGTAAAGTTAATCTTTGTTTTATTCCTGATGTGTTTGTTTGCCCTAAAGAAAAAGGTTTAATTTGGGAATGATTGTCTTATAAATATTTATGACCAGCATAAAGAACAAAAATGCTTGCATTAGTCCTTAGTTGCAAAACTTGATATTGCTCTTTTTAAAGACAAAACCAAGTATTCATAATGAGACTAGTGATAAGGAGATACTCAAAAGTCAACTTAGTTCTAATGTTTTCTTTGGCATTTCCTAGATCTGGACAGTGGACATTGTTGTGATTTTGCTTATTTTTGCAGGAGGGCAGGCAAGTATTTTTTAAAAATAAAAATACTCTATAAGGGAAATGAGTTCAGAAATGTGAGAAATAAATAAAAGAAACTGATGAAACATTTACTAGACATGTGGACTGAACATGGTTTGCATTTGTTTTTTTAAAAAATATTTAAGATGGCTAAAGGATTTTGTCCAGATTTACTTTATAATCATACAATCATACAAGCAGTCCAAGAGTTTTTGGTGAAGATGCTGGTACTGCTGAAAGTAATATGAGCCTTTTCAATATTAAATAATGTTTAAAGAGATATCTTGGCCACTCATAGCTTTATTTGAGATGGAGGATTAATAGGTTTTGCTTCTAGCTAACATTTATCGTTTAGGGACTCTATTTGTGGTGAAAATTCTATTTGGGGCAAATGAAAATTTAAAATGAATGGAATAAAAGATACAATTTAACTGGCTGCTATTCAAGCAGATATGAGCAAAAGGTGAATGAGAATTTAAAAGAGCAAATTATATTTTTTAAAAGCAAGCTTGATAAATAGTTTTGCTATTTGTGGTTAATTGATCAGCATCTTATTATAGAAATCAAAAGAGAAAAGCAGTAACTGCAAACCATGAGATTTTCCCTAAAGGGAAAGGAATTTTTCATAGATATGTCACGATAAAATGAATTTGGGCAATATTTTGATCTATGAATGATTGTAAATTTCATACAATAGCATCAACAATTGATCATCATTTGTTCAACTAAAAATAATGACCTGCATATCCAACATTGTTTTAAAAAAGTATCTTAATGTGTAGAAAATATAACTATAGGAAATTGAGGATGTTTTAAGATTTTGTGTGTGTGTGTCTACAAAACTGACAATGCCAATTTTACAAAGACATTGATGGGAGTCACTGGTAGACAGCATTGTCAGATCATCAGCTTGCAATCTTTTAGATAACAAGGTCTGAAAATTTGTGATATGACAACTTATGATATTTCACCACTCACTAGGATCTTTACAGATATCTAGTATGAACACCAAAGATAAATTAGACATTCCATCAATTATCATTATTCAATTATCTTTGATCATTTGGAGATTTTGCTCTTGCAATCCATATGTCTCATATATAAAAGATATTTTCTGACTTTCTGCTTTGTATTATTATATGTTTTCTTAAATCAGGATCTAGGGCTGGGTTCTCAATCTTAGCAGCTTTAAGATGTGTAGACTTCTACTCCCAGAATTCCCCAGCCAGTAAGCATCTAGAGCAGGGGTGTCAAACTCACAGCCCACAGGCTGGATGCATCACAGGCTGGCCACCCCCACCCCCAGTTTACTGAAGGGGGAAAAAGTTGCAATACGTCATGTGACGATAATATGTTGTTGCGAGTTTGACACCCCTGATCTAGAGCTTCTGGGTTTTCCACCTGTATACCTCATATCATCAAATGGTGGGATACAACTAGTGGTATTTTGCTCATCAGGTTTGACAAAGTTATATAGCAAATATAAATATAATGAAGAATATATTGTAACAGTCTATGGCAGAGGTGTCAAACTGGTGGTCCGCGGGCTGAACACGTCATGAGCAGGCCATGCCCACCCCATCTCGGTGAAGGGAAAAAACATTGCAAAACATCACACGATGGTAATATGATGCCGTGAGTTTGGTATATGAAGACCTAGCAGGATGCACCTAATGAGCTTGAAAACAATTAAGAATAATGCTAGAAATGCTGGAATAGGCAATTTTTTCTTATATTCAACTAATATGTGTTAATGAAAGCTTAGTGAAACCTCATTGTATTGCATGTCAGTGTAGCAAACTTCATGTGTGCTGGGGCATTTTACTATTATAATTTATGCCAGTTGTGTAATGATGAAATACTTAAAAAAGAATACAATCATAACAAGTAGTTCACCTGGCCTTCCTGGATACAGCTGCCACTTCCTTTTTGAATAGGAGTCATGAACCCAGGAGACTCCAAACAGCAACCAGTTCTGTTTGGAGCAATACTACCCAACTAGAACTAAAGACAGAAAATCACTGGATCTGGGGTACCCCAACCCAAAATCATTTGGTCTTGCTAGATTTTCCCAAAAGGCTTCCCCATCCAGACTTCTCAGTCTCCAGGCAATGAGAAAGAACTCCAGCAACATCACATGGTCATCCCAGCATACACATATTCATCTGATGATCCTGTGTGGGTAAATTACCTCTTGTTGGCAAATGACTTCACACAGCATCTTCATGCATAGATGTTGAACAGAAGCATAGAGTTCTGAGGAACACCACCAAGAAGGGTTTTTGGCTAGATTGCTTCCTTCATCAACACCAACGATCTCTCTCTATATTTCTGCCTGTCCAGTGAAGTCAGCTAGAGTTCCAGGTTCTGTCAATTAAACCATGTCATTTGAAGGACCCAGAAAAATGCATTGCTGATGATGTCTCCCTCCCCCAGATCTATACTGCTCCTAACTTTCTTGACTTTGTGTAATTGTTAAAGTCTAGTTGTTCTTTCAGGCCTTGGGTGGTGGTTGAGACCTTTGGGGTTCTCTCTTTTGGCCAATTGAATATTTTTTTAAAATATATATTTAACATCTTGGCCCAATGGGTTTTTAACACATTATTTATTAATAGATAAGGTACTACTAATGTGTCACATATAACCTACATCTGCATAAACAACCATACTTCTCCCCCATCCTCTCAAAGGAAATCCTGTATCAGTTTAGTTACTTCATGAATCTAATGAAGTGGGCTGAAGCTCATGAAAGCTGATACCTCTTAATAGTTTGTTAGAAAGGGGGTTACCAGACTCCTGATATTTTTGTCACCATAGACTAGCACAGCTGAACTCCTACATCACCTAACTGTAGTTTTGTGAAGGTTAAAGCTGCACAGTTGACGAGAATCAGAACTCCTTTACATCTGATGTTGATCCCTGGCAAGGAAGCAGGTGTTGGCTATGACACATTTCATTACATTTGCACACTTCCTTTACTGTGACAGGGCTCACCTAAACTCTTGCAACTCAGGAAATCTGCTTTGGTGGGTGGTTTGTCAGCAGATGTGATAAATGGAGAACATTGCCAGAAACCTTTTGTCAGCTTCCTTATCTTGACTATAAAGACTCTGGAGCACTGGGAAGGAACAAACCCTTTAAACAAACAAACAAACAAATACGCAGAACACAGTCCTCTAAGCATATTGACAAGAGCGGATGGGCAAATAGCTTCCTGGAACCAGAGTAATCATAGCAATATGGTGGGGTCAAACATCTGTAGTGCCTCCTCCATTTCATCTATCTACAGTAATATGTGAATCAGTAGTTGCCTACTGATTAGATGCTTGTAGCTTCCTAATGTAGCATTTTTAATTGACTACAATTGACAATTGTTAATATGGATAGAAGATGTTCTTTTTCTTCAATTCATTTTAAAGAATATGAAAAAGCATAACACTGAAAGAAAAAAAATGGTAGAAAATACCAAGGGTTAGCTTTGAGAATCAGTTTTGGTCATCCTAGTCTATCTCACATTTTTTTAGCCATTGTGTCCTTCCATTATCTTCTTGGAGAAAGGCTGGAACAGACATGTGATATAACCACATTGTTGATTGTGTCATCAAGTCTTTGTATCATCACATCTTTATCAGCTCTTAGCAACTAAATATACCTTCTCCATGACAATCAGTCTTTAACTTGGCATTTCAGGTGTTATATAAGTACATAGGTATTGTTTAAGAATCAGATGCCTTTTCTTTAGAGGTCAAATTGGATGAAAAGCCATTATATGCCACAAAATCAAGCAAGTATAACACAGGAAAGAACAGACTCTAGATCTGGGGGCTTCATGGCAAAGGTCTTTTTGATGCCTCCACTGATTTAAACATTCTCTTTCCATTTTGTTGAGCCCTGGGTTCGTTACCTGGTACTAGCACTACATAGCATCCCTATCATAGGATAGCTCACAAGCATCTGAGAACCAAACAGTTAATCCACTATTATACCAGATACTTTTTTCTCCAACTTGATGGATTCCCTTTATGGAAATTGTAAAGCAGCTTATTCTGTTGGAAACACAGCTATCCCAGGAAAACCCTATAGTGATACCCATGTGTAAATAGAAAACTCCAACTCTCCCTGGCTTGGTCACCTAGTATTGTTGAAACATTGGGATACATTATTAAGGGTGTACTAAAAAGCAAATGTCAGCAATGAAAATTTCAAGAATGATGAAACTTGACAAGGCTTCAAGAATGCTTCATGAAATCCAGATGTGGCAGAGTGCAATCAGAATTCTCTAGAAAGCTGCTACTGCATCATGTCCTATCCAGACATTTTTCCTGTTCCAAATTGTTATAGCAGAATTGCCCTTCATCCCCCCCCCCCCAGTTTGCTTTTCCATATTGATTTAACCAAGGGGTATTCCTGCTATTCTCTGGGAGGGACCTCTGCTCTGCCAACAGAAAATGAAAATAGAAATTCTTTCCATAGCTAGACTCATAAGAAAGTGGAACAATTAAATGGCATCTAGGTTCATGAGCAATGAATTACTAGTTGGTAAGCATAATGGGGTCATGAAGGAGGTTGTGAAAATAAGCAGCAATTATACTTGCTAACATTGTCACCTGATTGTACAGGATTATCTCAGCTTGAACATTTTAATAATCTTTACTTTGTAATGATTATCATTCAAGGAAAAACGTATTTCGTAGAAAGATCTGTAGTAGGCTGATCTAAAGCCGAATCTGTACCCTGCAATGTAGATAATCATTTCCCTCTCCTGATGTTCACACACATCCATTTTTAAGGCTTCATCTCCTTTTCCAATCTCCTCTCCTCATTCCAGAGTCAAAATGGAATTGGTAAGACAACTAACAAGGTACAATATTATATTACTTCCTGAAACCGTTATTGTTACAAGACAACATTATTTATTTACATTTATTGGCTGCCCAACGTCAGTGAACTCTGGGCCTCATGCAAAAGTAGAAAAAAATGTTCTTGCCCTTGAGATCTTCCTGCCCCATTAATTTGGTTGAAAAGCTAATGGCAATGCATGGAGGATGGCAAAATCTCCTGGGTTGACAGCCATTGGATGGCATAGAATGGAATGAAACTAAGACTCTCTCTCCCACCAAGTGGGAGAGATCAATTTATAGTGAATTCAAGTGCTATAGAAAAAGTGAAAGTCATCTTCTAGGTGAGAAGAAAAATGTTGGTATATTTTCCTGGTATGTTTAGTGGCCTCACACTGAGAAAAAAAATTATATATAAAGAAAATCATACATTGGAGGATTTATTTTCCATTAGACAGGACAACCCATGGGTGTTTCAAAATATGCTCTGCAGGCGAAGGTGACTTGAAAAAAAATGCTTTATCTGTCCTGGTGTGATTTTCTGAGAAATGTAAGAAGTGTCACCTTGTAGATCAGACTGCTGGCTTCCTGGTCTAGACAATACTCAACTCTGCTGATTTTTGTTAACCCTGATTAGTAGCAGCTCTTCAGGATTTCAGAAAGGTGCCTTTCTCAGTCCAACTCAAAAATGTGGAAGGCTAAACACACATTTGTTTCCTTAAAAAATAGGTTCTTAGTTACTGAGCTACAGTCAAATTGCCTAGAAATTTTATTCTCAAAGCAGCACATCTCACAAATATAAAATCTCACAAAACAAAAAATATTGCAAGCCTTCCTGCCAGCACTGTTAATATGGAGCAACACCGATGAATTACTCCTGTTGTAGTAACAATTTACTCCTGTTTCATGATGGCCCTCTTATTTTGCTTAATGAGAAGGCCAGTCCTGGATATAAATTTTCTCTATGCTTATAGCATCTACTATTTTCAAGTAGATTTTGATCTAAGCATTCATCAAAGTTGACCCAGCATAGCTGCTCAAATCACATGAGGTGAGGTTCTTCTAAATTAATGCGTAACTCTAAATTACTGTACCTATTAGGGAACATGTGTGTCAATGTTCTGATTTAAAACAAAAACACATAAACATGCATTATAGTCTATTGTACTACAAAGTAGTCCCAAATCCCTCTTGAATAGATCCTCTTTGGTGGATCCTCAAGTTGGAAAATACTGCAATCTTTAAAAATAAACATATCACAAATGAATGAAGATATGGGAATAGAATGAATTTATGAGAACCAGTGTTTTGTAATGGTTAAGGTATTGAACAAAGTGGTTAAGGATTAGACAGGAAGACACAGACTCAGACATGTCTCAGTCATAGGAGCTTACTGGGTGACTTTGGGCTAGTCATTTTCTCTCAAAGGAAACTAACTCACAAGCTTATTGTGGGGGAAAATAGAGGATATGAGGTACATATGCTACCTTGAATAGCTGGATGGAAAAAAAAATACTGTAAATATATCAAATATATGAATAAATAAATACAATAGCAACATGGAAATAGATTGCTCCATCTATCTTGGCCTTGCTTCTGGAAATTCTCCACATAATACAGTAGGCCAATGGTTCTCAACCTGTGGTTCACAGACCCCTGGGGGCCCATGATGTTATCATAGGGGGACCGTGAAGGTTTGAAGAAATGTTATGATTTAAATCTTAAGTCTTGGTGGTTTGTGGCCATGGTCAGTAGTCACAAAAGGTATTTAAAGGGGGTCCATTGTGAAGAAAAGCTTGAGAACCACTGCAATAGGCCCTATCTCAGCTTCCCCTAACCTAGTTCTTTCTAAAAGTGTTGGGCTATTACTCCCTAAATTCAGGCAGAGTGGCTGAGATTTCTGGGAACTGGATTCTGTAACAGGTGAAAAATTCCATGTTGAGGAGGATTGTTAGATTAAGCCTACAATGCATTACAATATTAATTAATTTATTAAATTTATATGCCACCCATCTGACTGATAAGGAACTCTGGGTGGCTTACAAATAAATATATTAGAATAAAAATGGTTTTACAATGTTTCCTATCGTTCTACAGCACAATACAAAGCTCATCCCTGCACTTTAACAAGCTGGCCTTCGACTGTCTTAATTATTCTGGTCTGTCTCTTTAAATCAGTAACCCCAGTCACAGGATTCTAGTTTCCTGAAGATTTGTTTTGCTTTCATATCCGCTACTGGCCTCATTAAGCATTATCTCCAGTGAAAGAACCTGCTTAGTATTTCCTTCCTGCCTGGAGCTATGTCATCAGAGGGGCTATTGCTTTTGATATTCTCCAGGCTGAATACTCAGGAGTTACACCCAGTCCCTTAGTGGGACATAGACAAGCGATGACAAAGGTCACAGGTCTTCCATCAGCAGGAAATGAAATTCACAAGGCATGACATTTGGGAGGTGTTTACGGGGCAGGTGGGACTCAAGTTGTAGGAGTCCAAGGTCACTAGAAGTTCTCTAGGTATGGGATATCATCATTGCAGATTGTGTTCCCTTCAACTTTACCTTTTTCTAGTGGAAAGCAGAAGAGCACAGCAAAGTAGGATTATGAATGGAATGGTTGGAAATATAAACCAAGGGATCTGTGAAAAATGTTATCAGGTCATTAGCTTCCTACCTGCATATAATAGCTAAATTATATGACATATTATTAGTAACAGATCTTATTTGCCATTAACAGCTCCTTTTGTCATCTAGTTAATTTCAACTCATGATTTATAGCCAGACTACTAAACATTTTGGCTAGGGATTGCTGAGAGAGGGGAAAAAACCTTTGCATAATAAAAAGCAGATTATAGGTCTTCAGTACCAAAGATGCAATAAAAATCAGTAACCTTCATATAAGCAGTCATGTATATGTAATACCTGTTTACCAAAGGAATATTTCACATATTTGCTAGGAGATCCAGAATGCCTTTTTGAAACTCGGCCGAGTACGTTTAACTTTGCAGATGTCTACTCCTTTAAAAATAAAGGTCTTCAGTCAATCAATTGTTCAGCTTTTTGCACCAATAATGAATTGCTTATCATGTACATATACCAATTATAAAGGATACTGTTTGTATTCAGATCCATGGATGAATAATTCTAAAGCCAGCTTGGGTTTGTCATGACCAGGCATGCAAATTAACCTGCTAGTAATGGTCCATTGAGTCTTATATATTTCAAGTAAAGTCACCTAATATGCTATTAAAATAGCAGGGAAAATAAATATGTTAGTTGAACCACATTAGTACTTCTGCTTAGTCATGAAAATAAATAGCCAAAGATGTTTTTTTACCCAAGGGGCTGATGGATAAGCAGTAATTTTATTATAATTGAAGTGAGTTTCCTACTTTATATACTAATATGTATATAATCCTTCAGTAGGATAAATCACTTTGGCGAGAGACACATTGTAGTTGCTGCTAACTTCATATCTGCCAGAACTAGAGGATAACTGGAGTTTATGTATACACATCTTCATCACACTGGTGCCTTCTTGATAAATTAAGCTGGCAACCTCTGAAATCCACAATGGGATGGAAAGAATGCCATTGGAAGACATCTTGCTAAAGCCATATTAAACTAAATCTGGAGGGGGAGGAAGACATAGAACCCTACTCAAAATATAAGACCAAAGGCAGTAACATTACAACAAGGAAGAAATGGTAGGTTGGAAGGGAACATTCAAGAATACACCAGGAGGTGCAACAGGGAAACTAAGGAAGAACATTATTAATGGGCTCAGATGCTTTTACATCTATGTGCAGATTACGAGCATGGAACAGGCTGAACTTGATGTTCTGATATAGGAGGACAAATATGATATTGTAGATCAGGCATGTCAAACTTGCAGCATCATGGCAGGGTCATGTGACTTATCGGGGTTGTTTTCCCCTTCGCTAAACCAGGTGGGGGGTGGGGCCAGCACGTGATGCATCTGACCCACAGGCCACACGTTTGACACCCCTGTTGTAGATACACTGAAACTTGGTGGGATGGACCTCATGACCAGAATTGTATTAAGAGAAAAAGTAGAAAGTATTCTATGAATATAAATCCTGAAGTGAGGAAATTCCAAAACATAAGATAATTAAGCCCCAAATACAATCAATAAGAAAAAGAAAGAGAAGGAAGGAATGAGGGGACAGAAAAGGATGATACTATTGTGGTTGCACCAAGAGCTCTCTGAGAAACAAAAAGGGCATTTTTTAAAACAAAAATGGAAAGATGGGCACGTAACAGAAGCATAATATCAGGAAATGGCCTGAATCTGCAGGAAGGAAGGCTAAGGCTCAGCATGAGCTAAGGCTTGCTTTGAATGCTAAAAATAATAAAAAGGTTCTTTGGGTATGAACAGAAGAAGAAGAGAGTCAAGGAAACAGTTTTCCCTCCTGATTGGAGAAGATGGAAGATGATCACAGACAATAAGGAGAAAGCTGAAGTGCTTAAATTCTACCTTGCACCTATCTTTTTAGAAAAGGAAAAAGCAGTCTGATTTACAACAGCAACACTGTAGGGAACAGATGAGCAAGCAGCTCAGAATAAGTAAGTGGTGAGAGAACATCTAATTCCTCTGAACGATTTCAAGGTTTCTAGAGAAAATGGATTATATCCTATGACGTCAAAAGAACGGCAGATGTCATCTTGGAACCACTGACTGAAATCTTCGGGAAATCCTGGAGCACAGCAGAATTGCCAGAAGATTGGAAAAAAGCCAACCTTGTTCCAACATTTTAAAAGGGGGCCCCAGGAAACAACAGACTAATCAACTTGACATTAGGAAATGACTGCTGGGAGGGTTCCAATCACAACATACCCTATCTCTCCACATACAGGATACTTCCTGTTACTTTTGCAGGAGTTTCTTTGCAGGAGTTATTTTATAGTAGGGCATATTCTCTTTTTTGCTTTAAGACAAAAGATTGGCGAAGGGGCAGCCTCACAGGTCCTGAGGAAGAATATGACCACACTGACATGTATACCCTGGGTGCCATGTTGGGAACTGAAGACTAACACATGCACATCTATTTTTGCCTATAAAAGAAACATGAAACCTCTGCTATTTTTGCAGTACAAATTCAAAATGTCTGCCCTAAGCACTATTGGCATTTGCTGGCAATGTTAATCAGAGTTTACTAGACTGAGCCATATGACTCATACACAAACAAATTACTGAAATGGGCATGAGAGAGTAACAGTCACAGGAAAATGTGTGGGATTTCTTAGTGAGTGACTCCAAAGAGTGAAACTTCAAAAAGAGCTTAAAACTGTAATGCTATTCACATGTACTGTATGTGGGAGCAAGTCCTAGTGAACTTAGTGGGAGTTACTTTTGAGAAGAGAGTGATAAAACAGATGGGAGAAGTCAAAATGAGATGCTTCTCTGTTGCATCTCCAAACACTAAATAAGTCATATATTCAGAAATATATTTAAGGGAGATAAGAACATTTTATTACACCCAACCACATATCTGCTAACACAGATCTTAGGATACCCTGCCTTTCCTCAATGGAATTTAATGGACTAAAAGCAAAAATAAGTAATTTCATTCTTTTATATATCTGTATCTAAAAAAAAGTATGTGCACAAATGCACATACCATTGGAATTCAGCGTATCACAACAAACTGCATAATAAAACTACAAAAGCAGTTTGTTTTAGTATGCAAAAAGTATAGTACCAATTTGGAATGGAATACAAGGCAAGCCTATTTTTCAAATGGGCTCTATCTCCTGCCTGATGATCTGTTAATGCAGAAGGAAACCTGCTATGACAGAAATAAAGAAGAGACAGCACGCTGATTTCAGCAAAGAAGGTAGACAATCAGTCCTTGCTAGCTTTTTCACTCAAAATTTCTGAACATTTAAAAAATTATTTTAATTGTTGTACAACTTGCAAAATGGACTTTACATTGAAGTAATAAATCACTAAAAGTGGTTAAGTTTTGTGCAGCTACTGCTGCTCATTTCATGTTTTATGTTTTAAGGATGCCAGAAGAGCATCCTTGGACTGCAACTTTGCCTTTTCTCTTTTCTTCTAACCATAAGTTGCAATTTAAAAATTACTAGATTTATTAAGGCATAGTTTCTTATTCCTTCTTATTTCTTACCACAGCTATGACATTAATTAAATCTCAGACTTCAAATCTGGTTATGAAATCATATCTTGTTTATATAGTGTATGTCTAAACTGAGATGAAATCAAAGTTTCCTGATTGTGGTATAACAGGAAACTGCTTTAATAAAAAAACCCTGACAGAATAGGGAGAAGGAATACAGAAGCATAATATGCAACAATTCATATGCGTGACATGCATAACACAACATGTGGAGTTTGATAACACTATCATGGCCACCATCTCAACTTTCTGCACGCAGGTAATACATATTCTCAATTGAATGAGCCAGGCTTAATTAGCCTGAGTTTCTTATATTTAAATGGTCTCCCTTTGTTTCATATGGCTTTTGTGCTTATGCTAGTTCTAGAGTGCTATCTTTCTACATTTAACAGAATAATAGAAAAACAGAGTTGGAAGGGACCTTGGAGTTCTTCTAGTCCAAACCCCTGCTCAGGCAGGAAACCATATACCATTTCAGGCAAATGATTGTCCAATCTCTTCTAGTATTAGAGCACCCACAACTTCTGGAGGCAATATTTAATTTTGCATTAAGAAACAGAAGATCCTATACAAATTTTGCATACAGTTAAAATGTTCCTCAGAAAGTATTCCACAAAGCAAGCCCTAAAGAGAAATCTTGCTTTTTATATTCTCTCAATCTTAGAATAAATCTGGATAAATGAATCTGTAAGTAAATCCATCTCAGATTTACGGAAGCATTTTGAATTCCTAAAAAGGATGGATACTAAGAAAAACATTTGACATCAGTTTATGTGAATGCAGTCCAAACAATATTAACAGAACAGAGAAGACAAAGCTGGACAAGATTAAAAAGTCAACAGGCTTTTATTTAAGGGATTTGCATTTATGTTTGAAAAATGACTGATATTTTTGGATCAATGGCATGAGCTGGATCAGAATGAAAGAAGGGAACCACTAGAATTCATAATAGGAATTGCACTTGGAATGACATTGGAAAGCATCGAAAAATAACATTGAAGCTGGATAAGAGAGGTGTTGCATTGTCAATTGGCATTGCTCATCAGTTAGGTTTCTACCATTAAATTATTGTGGATTGGAGGGACAAATCTCTGCAAATTCCAGAAAACTTTTATTCTGATTTGTTTGTTTGTTTGTTTGTTTGTTTGTTTGTTTGTTTGTTTATTGACTACTTCTGCTGACTGCTGGCTGATCAAATCTCACCAGGCTCAAGGCTGACTCAGCCTTCCATCCTTCCGAGTTGGGTAAAATGAGGATCCAGAATGTTGGGGGCAATATGCTGACTCTGTAAACAGCTTAGAGAGGGCTGTAAAAGCACTGTGAAGTGGTATATAAGTCTAAGTGCTATTGCTATTGCTATTTAAAAATATAATAGGGGAAAAAACTTTATTCTTCTAATTTTGTTTTAAAAGACTGACATAAGCATTAATTACTTAATTGCTTAATTAAGTTGGGCAGCTATAGAAATTGAATTAATTAATTCAATTTCTACAGCTGGCCAACTTAAGCAAGTGATTCTGGGTGGCAATCAATCATAAAATGATTTACAGCAATAAGTATTTCCTGAAAGCCTATGAACCCACAACTAAGGACAGATTTATAGATGGATCAAGTCAAAATCCAACTGTCATTACCCTTTGCACCATTGGAAAAATCAGTTTCCAGTCTAGCAGGTTTTAAGGATTTCAAAATAAACATTAAAAATGTCATAATCATTTGTGTTCATTCTCCTGATCATCTGTCAACATGTTTTAATGCAAAAATATTTGGTTTCATTCTTTACTGTATTTATTTATCCAATATTTCTTTTTAAGTTAAAATTTCCCTAATGCAAACTTAAACATAACCAGCACTATTGCATACCTTGCAATAGCAGGTCTTTTCATAATTACTTATTTCCTGATGGTTTTATTAGAGAAAGATGAAAGCTAAGCAGATCTTATTCCTAGTAACCATTCCGTTACAAAGTCTGGTATGAATGGAGCAGCCAAGTATTGTCCATCTTCTTTCCCCATGGAAATATTAGTTTTTGTTCCTCACAATAGATCCTGTTATTTCCTCTTGCATCCTCACAAGTAGCCTGCAAATAACCCTTCAATTTAGGGATCCCAAATAAAAGAGATACACAAAGCCACTACTAATATTAAGGGAGAAAAATAAAGATTATTTTTCATATAGGAATACATTTTTGAATATAACAGATAGAGAGATAGACATTTAATTTATTAGCAAGTGATCTTCCTTCCTTCCTTCCTTCCTTCCTTCCTCCCTCCCTCC
>JANHFL010002032.1:30795-47391 GCA_032468155.1 Oxyrhabdium leporinum | reverse complement strand
GCTGCTGTGAACCGCCCCGAGTCTTCGGAATGGGGCGGTATATAAATTAAACTAATAAATAAAATAAATAAATAATAAATAAATTATGCGTACTTTGAAGTTCATCTACTTTCAGAAACTAAAGGGACTGTTTCATTGGGGGGGGGGAAATTATGTACAAGCAGAAGCCCACACTATTTAGACTTCAGATTGTTGGATCCTGTCCCTTTAAAATATATCTCATATTTTCCAGTCTATTCCTGGCTCCTGTATTTCCCTTTGACACCAGCTTTGTCACGTACAATGAGGGGGGTATTGATATTATGCTAACTTCATCTCAACTGCTCATGAGAGATAATTTTTTTCTTTTCTATTTCAGATCTGACCTTATTGAAAGATGAAAAGCACACACTTTGCACAAATTGTACCTCAAAATGTGTCAGAAAAGGATACTGGACACTCAGTTTCCATTATATCAGGAAACCGCTGAATGAGATTATAAGGATATATGCCAAAGGTGGCTGGCAGATTACCTTCTGTATCCCTTGCAACACTTGCTGAAGCAACAAATTCCAACTTGCACAAAGAGTTTCTTCAGTTACTTTGTGGCATACTTTCAAAAAATACAGTGGTTTATAGATTAAAAAAAGAACCTGTTTCTTTGCAGAATTCCAGTCACAGCATATTTACACTATGTTTTTTATAGTGGAGACCTTGGTGGTCTATGAACTTGGTTGTTTCCTGGCAGACGTCTCATTAGCAAACTAGGTAACATCATCAGTGCTAGAAGGGAGTGGAATTTGCTCTCAGATTTATTTATCTGACTACCTATCTCACGAGAAGTGATTTCAAACATGTCAAACACAGTCAAATTAAAATACATGTGCATGCAGATATACTACACACACACACATGCATATACACAGAGACATGGTTTTTATCCCCCATCCAAGTGCATGAATCCCCCTCAAATTTAACTTCTGTTGTATTAAATTAATAGGAGGTTAGCTAAATGAATAGATACTAGGTCTATCAATATGTATTGGAAAAAATAACACAATGTATTTATTTATAGGCTATATATTATCCACAGAATTTTCACAGTAGCACATCCACGTTCCTAGACAATATGTTCAGGTTTTAATTACGATTGCAGCATCATGTGCCTTCAGAACATAACCTGAAGCATAGATGAAACAGCAATGCATGTCTGAATATTAGTTGCTGGGAGACAACAGGGGTTGCTAAATAGTTTTTCCATGTACATCTGTCTGGCTACAACTGGAAATGGAATTCTGAAAGAGACAGGTTTATTTTATTTATTTTTGTTACCTATACATTACCAAATGCCCAAAACGACTCTAGGTGGTTTACAATATTATTCAATAAGATCAATTAAATAATAAAACCAACATAAAAACCATAAACTATCCACCAATTTCAGCATCTGCTAACTGGCAGTAACTTTATGGTTACAATTACAGATTAAAAACTCCATGAAGCAGCTCTGTTTTTATTTTTATGTAATTTATGTAGTAACCTAGTATGTTAGGAGTTAGTGTCAAAAATTAGTTTTATATATTGCAGAATTTAAAAGTTGAATGTCAACACAATTCTCAGCAGCTATGTTGCAGTACAAAGGGTGGCTATAATGCTATGCACCTGGAGAATCAGTAATTGTACACTACTTTTGTGAACAATCAACTGCAAACATATGACTAATGATAGAAGTATTCATATTTTTTTGAGTGAACCATTTTCATTCAGAGGAATATTGTATAAGGACATTGAATATTGGCATGTCAAAGGAATGCACTTTGTGAATGGATTTACCTGATAGTAAATCAGGCTGAAAGTGTCTTTCCTTTTTAACCGTTGGTTGAACTTTTAATAATGAAAAGTATGCATTTCCTCAACTGTCTCCAAGTTCATAATGGAAAGTGATAAGTGTACATAATGGGTTAACTTTTGTTAGATGGAAAATGGAATCTCTGATCTCTCTCTAATATTTGAGATGTTTATTTGCTTTTTAAAAATTGCATAGTGACTGTAGTAAAATAGACTACAACAGAAGTGGATACAAATTGCAGTTTGGGGAAATGTCATCATTTGCCAGTGCTTGTTTTTCACCAAAGTTCAATCAACTTGAACTTGATCATTGTATCTTACTGAACATAAAACCATTTTTTAAAAACTACAGTCCACTCAAAATGGCTCCCAGAGCAGAAAATTCCTATTATATTTATTATAATATTAATATCTAGCTATACAGTAGTACCAACCAAGTAACCAGATCAGGGGCAAAGCAGTGGTTATGTTTATCTGAGCCATGTTGGTGGCATTCAGAGGCACTGCCTCACAGATAATTGGATGCAAGACCCTGTTTGTCAGTTCAGTTGACACTGTTGCTATTGCATCTGCCTTCCTGCTTCATAATAAATCTCCTTACCTCAGGTTGTATGTATTCTATTGTATTCTATGACTGGGTCAGCCATGGAGTTCCCAGAGGATGGAGGCCAAGCCTCTTTGACTGTCATCAACCTGATCTGGATCAGTGAGGAACTGATGCATGGCAGTGATAATATGATGGATCTGATCTTGCTGGTCCTGAAGTTTTCTGATGCTACAGTGAGTGAACCTGATTGAGCATGAGTCAGAGTTATTATTACAGCTTAACTCATGGTGGTAAGGAGAGTGAAACACCAGTAATTCTCCATCTTCATTCTGTATGTGCATCTGGCAACCTAGTTTATGTTTACCAACATGTGACTGGGTTCTAGCAACTGTATATTCTTTTTTTGAGAAAGGGGTATTTCTACCGTTCCTTAAGGAGTTAGAGGTGGTGAGTCCCATCCTCTAGAGCCTGTCATTACATTTGATTATGTTGAACAATTTTCATTCACTTTTCTATTTCTATAGGATAAGGAGAAAAATGAAGTTCTGACTTTGTGATTTGAGGATTAGATTTGATGTGACTAGAGAAATAGTGTGGATTCTCAAGTATATGACTATGGTTTATTTGTTTATTACATTTACAGGTTTCTATTTATTATATTGAACTATGAACATAGATTTTTAAAATATTGGTTGTTAATATTTTAAAGGTTTTAGGTATTGATATTTACTTAAAATTAGAGTTAGGTTGTTATATTTTATCATTGTTTCTGTACTGGAAAAAAGTTGGTCACTTTTTGTATATATTTGCTTTACGTAACTTTTTTGTCACATTCCCTTTTCCCTTTTCTCTCCTTACTGTTTATGTTAGTTTGTATTTTATTTATTTATTTTGGAAACTGTCAGGGTGTTGTATAAGTAGAAGAAAATCCTTTCTGTGCCTGCTGAGAAGTTGAGACAATGACTTTATTCTAGACTCACTTGTAAAGCAGGAGGGAAAAGGTTTGCTGCAGTTTTCTAGGTAAGAAAATACTTTCCCCATGATTGACTAAAATACTCCACATCTTTTCCTGTTTTCTCTTGTCTTCCCAACATAAAAGTATAGTGGCTGCCAAGTGCTTGCAGATTTAAAAAAAAATAAGCTGGGTTAGTTCTGCCACAGGACCAAGATATTTTTTCCACATTTTAGGAAACTGCAAGACCAGAAGACTTTCTCTCTCCCCCACCATAAAGGGGGGGGGGGCGCAGAGGGAATTTTGTGAACTTCTGCACAGTAGTTAAATGACAAAAACAGAAAAAGAAACTAAATCTTCTGAAATGGTAAAAGGGAGCTTTTCATTGACTATTATAATTGGATTAGCGCACACATGTATGCTTGTGCGCGCACCACATATGGTATACAAAGAAATGGATATTCCTTATGTTCTCTGGAAATAGAACAAAAGGCATCAAGTTTCCTTCTTGTAAGAATGTGAGGCCGAAGAGTTTTTAACCCTCATCAAAACTATCAGTGTTTGCCTCGACAGTTTTTCTCCATGTAGCAAAATCTGTAAGGTACTGCAAGCAATAATAATATTGTGCATTTTCTGAAGCTAATAATATTGTGCATTTTCTGAAGTGACTTAGTCTAATTCCACGAAAGGCTCCTTTTAGGGATTAAAGTCCTCCACTTGATTGTATGTAAATGGTTCCATGAAGTGCCAAATAGAGAAATGCTCCCGCATAGTTTTTATTGTAACTCACTTAATCTGTTAAAAAACACATGTTTCCAAGGAGAAGAAAAACTTCCCCAAAATTTCATGGATGGGTTATGATGCTGTCATACTCACATAGCTACACAACCCAGGGATGTGTTTGATGGTCTGTATTCAATTTTGCCATCATCTCCCCAGTGGGTTTGCAGTTTACTTGATTTCTGTTTGTTTCAAAGGAGCCCCAAGGAGATAAATCACTTTTCCTATTAGGCTTTTTTTTTTTTGGGTGGCAGCAGTGCTATTATCACAATGATGACACCTTCTATGCTGGCTCCCTACTAAGCACTTACTCACATTTTCCTTGCAAGGTCTTATGTGGTCTTCATAAACTAAAGTAAAGGTATTCAGCCCTGAGAAAAGTTTATGTAAACTATTTGCGTTTGCAATGAATGGTCTGGGCAGGAAGTTCATTTGAGCCCCCTTCCATTTTCCTCTCCCTGCTTCGTAAAGCAAAGTAATTTGCCCTCCCATGTCTTTGTGGTATGAAAAAGGTGGCTAGCAAATGGACATGGGTGGAGAAATAAAAAACAAACAAACATCAAGGTTATACTTTAACTGATTACTCATATTGATGGAAAAAATATATTGTATTGTGCAAACCCTCAACTTTGTTGCCCTTTTCTAAAAGCAGAGCTAGGAAATATGTGGCTTTTGAAATATTCTTGACACAACAAAGATGTAGATGAGTAGGAGTCAATTTGAAACAAACAATGTGCCAGGTAGAGTTGTCTCCACACCATTGATTATTCCCATACAGATAGCACCTAGATGTCTATTTGCATTTGTAAATTGGCTCTTACTCTTGAAATGGAAATGTGGGAAGGAATAAATTAACAAGGTTGCATAACCTTTGTTTGAACTGAAATGGGCCACCCAAGTTGCTTATTTAAAACCTCCTTCTTGAACTCTAATAAAGATCAGTAGAGGTTTGTGCACAGTCAATATGTGTCTTAAGAGGCTCATAAGCATTAGATCATTGCATCAGATTTTCAAAAAATTCTTCTTTTGAAAGCAGACATTTGCATTAGCTCATGAGAATGATAAGCCATAAACAACATATTCTATGCTTGATATTACAATGGGAGCAGTTCTCACATATTATAGCTCAGGGAATCAAATAAAGAACTCAGTTGTTAGATCCTAGATTAGACAGATCATAAGCGTTTTCTGGGTCAAACTATTTGCCCATCAAACGTTTCCTCATATGATAGTACTGGCATGGGTGTAGCCTTCTCCTGTCCAGCATTTGGTGTTTAATAGTCTTCTTGGAAAAACACCAAATGTGTGAAGCAACTCCTGGAATTCTCTAGCCAGCATGCTCTTTGCAAAGATTTCAAGGAGCTGATGTCCATATTCTTGAGATGGTCAGATTGATAGTACTGCTGTTTTTGCACATGAAAAGTGCTGGTAGCTATTAAGAATATCAGCCAGTGATAGACTTATCTTTTATGAGTTTAATGGACTTTGAAAACTTTTAAAGATAGCTCTATCTTCATATTTGTGATGAGGTCCACAAGTTACAAAATGAGTAAAGATGCTTTTTTCTTTTCTTTTCTTTTTCTTTTGTCTTTTTATTCCCAAATCTCTTACCAGGCAGCTTTGCTGTTTGGTCCAAATTCTACTACTGTAAAAGAAAAAAAACCACCATATTTCTCATCAATGGCAAAAGTTGGCATCATAATGTAACCCAGCATAACATTTGTCACTCCTCCAAATTATAGAAAGAAAAACCCCAGTCTTCCAAAATAGGCAAACATCCTAAGATTTCCATATTCTTAGCGTGAGATCTCATGTTATTATGCACATATTTTATTCACACACACATACATGTATTTATATTTTCACATCACTGCCTAAAATTGTTTGATGATATCTCTTCGCCTTGTGCATAATATTATAATGCATTATATCTCTTTTATCTTTCATCCATGTTTCCTTTTCCAATTGTCTTTTCTTCCTAAAAGATTATATAGTTGGGAAATCTGACACGTTTCAGGTTTTGTTGAACATCATTTTTGAACAGCTGCATTCTGCCTGGATACTAGAGAGAAGTGTTGAATTTCCAGTGCTTGTCTGTTTGGTACCTGGAGATTCTTATCTTTGACCTAAACTAAGTTCCAGTTTTTCCCAATGTACTTTAAAGCATTGATTTTTGCAATGATGTCAGAAGCGTAACCATTTCATACCAATGTGCCAAAGCACTTTCTGTGTCTCAGTAGGTAGTAAGTAACCAAGCAGATCAGAAAAAAAATATGCAGCTAATTTGTAGGTAGAACTAGTCTAGTACTTTAATATTATTCATCAGTTCAGCAATCTTATGAGGAATTCAGAGTGTATGCCTATGATTCTGTATGCTGAACTGTAGATGGCAGTTATGGAGGAGTAAAATTCTACAGGTAAAAGAATATGAAAAGAAACAGCATATCCATAAATGATGAAATATGTATATTTATAAGAGAATAATGGAGTGGGGGGACGGGACAACAACCTATTTCCAGGTAACAGAATCAATCTTATTCACATTGTTGTATGGTTGAGGCTATCTTTGAGCATTGGAAACCCTTCTGCATTTTCATTACAGTGAAAATCGAGCTGGAATCTATTTAATGTTATCTGAAAGAAAAATAAAACATAAAAATGTTGTCAGCATATTGTTTCTTGTTTCTTACAAATTTTTATCTACACTGAACTATATTGTTCGTAGTGGCACATTGTGACATTTAGCAACCTGACCCTTTTTAATGTTGTCTGTGATTCATTAGTCTCATTATCTAATTATTATAGTCTCATTATAATTATTCCTTATCTAAAATGTATTGTACTGAACTTGACAAAACTCATTAACCTCAATACAGCAAGAGAGGTCAACATCTTGGAAAGCTGCAAATGGAAAAAAAATGCTTCAGTGATGTCTAGGATTTCTATGTCTTCCTTGCCAAATCATGCTTCCCTTGTTGAGGGTTAGTCCTGCTTTGCTCCTGGTCTGTTCATCTGTTGTCTAGATATTTTCTCTGCATAGTCATGGACATGTGCACTTCTGAAGTTGAGGAGCAAGGAAATGAGTTCTTTGGGTGGGGAAGTTATAGATTCTATGGATTCCAGAGATTCCAGAGATTTCTGTTGTGATCCAGTATTTTTGACTGGTCTAGGAATGCAAAGATTGTAGTCAAGAGGCAACACGAGACCCACCAGCACTCTTTGATGGATACTAGAGCACCAGAGCAAGAATAAAAATGAAATCAACTCATTCTCTCTTTTTCTCTCTTTCTCTCTCTTTCTCTCTCTCTTTCTCTCTCTTCCTTTCTCCCTCTCTCTCTCCCTCCCTCCCTCCCAACCTCTCTCTCTCTCTCTCTCTGTGACCCCCCAAAATAAGGCTTATTTGGGGTCCTGCCTTCCTCCTTTTGAAGTATAAATCTACTCAGGTGAAGCCTGTTATAGTCCTTGAGCAAACAATATTGTTCATCCTTGCTCTAGGACCAGTGGTTCGGTGGTATTGCTTTCTGGTTCCTCCCTTCTTGTCCAGTTCAAAGTTTTGTTTCTTTTGTTCTTAAGAAGAATGAATCTGACCTCAAGGCCCTCTAAGAAGAGGAAAAGAGAACTATCTCAGAATTTCCAAAGGGGACTTAGTCTGAAGCTTTAAAAATATATGGGTATTATTCAATTCAGAACACTTACCCCGGATAAGAATCTCCTTCTGTCTGACAACATGCAGATGATTTCAGGCAGATTTTCATATGAACCAGGACCATGCATGATTCACATGGAAGCCAATTTATGTGTAGTTATATTTCAAAGGTTTTTTTTTCCTGGAGGGACTTGTACTGAATAAATTGTGTCTGTAGGAGAATGACATCATTTGAGTGATGCCAGTGAAAGGTAAGGCATGCTATGCTCTTTAAATGTAATTACTTCTGAACAGAATAATGATCATTCCAGGAAGTGCTGGAGAAGAGAATGAAATGCTCTGCAGAGTTCAATACCATAGTATGAGTACCTAGTTTTTAAAATAGAACCACAACTTCTGAAGGCAAGCTATTCCACTGATTAATTGTTGTCACCGTTAAGAAGTTTCTCCTTAATTCCAGGTTGTTTCTCTCCTTGATTAGTTTCCATCCATTGTTTATTGTCCTGCCCTCTGGTGCTTTGGAAAATATGATGACCCCTTCTTCTTTGTGGCAGCCCCTCAAATACATTGTTTCTCAGAGATGTGCTCAGGAGAAATAGAGACTGCCTTTATTGCATGTTAAAAAAAAGAAAAGAAAACAGTCTTTCTTTGTTTTAAGTTAATAACTTCATCAGAGAGAAACTTCACTCGGATGTAGCTCAATTCCCATAAAATAATCTTTCCAGAAATGTCTATGGGGCCAGTGGGGGATGGCTGAAAGGAGTGTCAAAAAACTCCAAGTGCCAGCTTTGATCAAATGCACATGGCTGCCATTTTGATTTTTTTGACTCCTTCAAAGCTCTCCTGACTCTCTCCCATGTGGCTAGTAAAAAGAAACTAAAGGAAAAAACTCACTTTCGTACTTTGAAAGGAAAGTCAATTCTCTTGTGAAAATTCTTTGAATTTGCCCCATTGAAATACTACATATACGTTTTTCAGAAAATGAATGTCCCATGAAAGGAAGAAGGAGGGGCTGGAGCGATGAAAGTAAATAATCCAGCTTTTATTATATCCAGTGTTCATCTTCCCACAGTTCATCTTCCTAGAAATAGGATCTTCACACATTTTCCCTCCCTCCTTGACAACAAATGTACAGCAAGATTTATAACTAAGGCTGTATGGCTGTTAAGCATCTGGCTGGAAGGGTGTTTGTTGTGCAATGAAGATGTGAGGTTTTTTTTGGGGGGGGGGAACAAGAATTCACCTGTCAACAGGACAGAGAGCACAGCAGATAATAGCATTTGAACTCATATCCAATTACATTCCTTTTGCTTGAAGTTATTTTACTCAGATAGTATAGCTTGAAAATGAAAACCAAGGCATATGTTTGGTGTAGGTGAGATGTTAAACTGCCTGAGGTAACATAGCAGCCTTTAAACAAACACCCATAAAAGATTTTCAGGCCAAAATCCCATCTGTGTTGAACTCTCTGGGCATAGCACTGTTTCACAACTTAGACAATCTATGTTCAGAAGTCAGCATAAAGGTGCATTAGCTTACTGTTTTGGTCAACAATCTTGGTTATCAAAGTTACAAATATTCCAGATACAATTTTGCCAAACATTTCACCACGTCAGTGTTTTCCAACTTTGGCAGTTTCCAGATGTTTGGACTTTAAATCCCAGAATTCCACCACCAGCAGAATTATTGATGAGAGTTCTGGGAATTGATCCACAGAACTTGAGATTGCCCAGGATAAGAATAAAGCTCCATCTAGATCAGGGGTGTCAAACTTGCGGCATCACATAGTCGTCATGTGATGTATCGTGACTTTTCCCCCCTTCACTAAACTGGAGGTGGCCGTGGCCAGTTTTTGACATATCTGGCCCGCAGGCTGCAAGTTTCACAGCCCTGATCTAGATTTTATTTGAATTGCTGACATGAACTAAATTGCATTGTCAGGGCTGTTATCTTTTGGACCACACCCTGAAGATAATCCCTGGGAAGATGATTTAAAAAAAAAACATTTGTCAAAGAAGAACCAAAATCCACCTTTAAGTTAAAAATATAATAGAAGAGAGTATAACTTTAAGGACATAATTTTATTAGACCATAAAAGTAAAACACACTCTTCAGAATGTAAACATTAAAGGTAGTCTTTAATATGACCAGAATTGGGACCGGAATTTCCATTGGTAAGCAAGTGATTGTTAAGTGAGTCATGTCTGATTTTGCAGCCTTTTTGCCCTGGTTTTTAAGTGAATCATTGCAGTTATTAATTGAATTGTGCAGTTGATAAGTAAATCTGTCTTCTCCATTGACTTTGCTTGCCAGAAGCCAGCTGGGAAGGTTGAAATGGTAATCACATGACCCCGGGACGGTTCAACCATCATAAATACATCCTGGTTTCCAAGCATTCAAATTTTAATCAAATGTTTGTGAGGATGTTACAATGTAAGTGTAAATATGAGGACCAGGTGTAAGTCACTTATTTCAGTGCCTTTGTAACTTAGAATGATCGCTTAAATGAACAGTTGTAAGTTTGGGACTACCTGCATATTAGAATATGAGACCTTTATGTAAGGTTATTATCTTACCTTTAGGTTATTAGGTAATAACTGGAAGGCAATGGCAAACCATATTGTTGCCAAAAAAACATGAATATGCCCATGGAGTCACCAAAAGCTGAGCTTAATTCAGTAGATTCTTCCTTTCATTCACAGTGGAAGGTTTCTTTCTCAGCCCAGGTTTGGCTGCATTTGCTGGAGCATTTGGAACCAGCTCTAGGACAATGTGGTTCTCCCATTTTTACTGATCCATCAAGTCTTGGATTTGCATGACTTATTAGTATGTTCATGTTTGCATTATCAAATTAATTTGAATTATCAGATTGAATAGTTATACACGGCAGCTCAGTTTCATCTCAGAGGCAGCCCTACTGAAGACTGACCAGTTTGTTTATTTCATTCAAAGGTGTAGTACTAATGTATTTCTTCACCCCAGGGGTATCTGTAGTATGGAAAGGCAATACAGTCAAGATAGTGATTCTGCTCACATAGTTGGGACCATCATATTGACTCCCTTCCCCAGACATCGATTTGTCTTCCCTCTTCCAGGTTCTTTAATGTTTTCTTTGCCTGGCAACATTCATTCCCTGAGTGGTTTAGCATTCATTTAGCATTTCATTTGGAGAGAATCTTAGCGTTTTGAAGCATAGATAGGCAGTGCTAATACTGCTTCTGTTGTCATTGTTTCTTATCCATTAAACTGAATGAGAATATTTGTCAAGGTGTCAAAACTGCATTAATTTTGATGTATCCCTTCACAATCTGTTCCTATCTTTTGAAAATAAGCCAACGGAGTAGATCTGATGAAGTGGTAGAATGAGCAGCTATATATTTCATTTTATTCTTTTTTCTTCTACCTTTCATCCCAAACAGATGCTCAGATCTATTCCCCAACAGTAAAACTCCCTAGCCGAAAAAGTAATGATTGATCTACACAAGATTTAAAGACGATGATGTCCTTGAACAAGGTTCTTCATCCAGGGATTGATTTTTACATGGCAATAATCCTGCAAAAATAGCTAATACTCAACATATTTTATTTAATTTATTTGCATATCTGTAATCCAGAGTGTTACCCAAACAGGACAGCTGCAGATAAATCAAAGCTCAAAAGACAAAGTGAAGCAGGAGGGACTGCTATTTTTATTGGGAAGCAGATGGTAACATATGAATTGGGAATATAAAATGTCATTTAAGATTTTCCTTTTTAAAAAAAAATGTTTGACAGAAGTGCAGTCTCTACAAGAGTATGTGAACTCCAGGTGGCTGTGATTTTTGTTCAGGATAATTGGAATCGTATTTTCAGGCAGAGTCAGCAAATTACAATGACAAGCAACAATTTCCATTATGAGTAAAGCACATAGCTGTTTTTATTACTCTTGTCCAGAAAAAAAATATCAGTCAGTTTGGAATTAGACTTATAGCTCAATTGTGGCCTGACTGTAAGGAAACTTCATGAAACTGACCAATAAACAATTTAGATAGGGAGCCATTCTGAAGTTAGATTAGAGAGACTGGCTGTAATAATGTCTATATTAGTAAGGCAATACACTGTCTTTTTAAAACCCATATTAAAATTCTGCACCTGCATTTTTAAAATACAGAAAATTAGATATGGAGGGTTTTTTACCCAACCAAGGACAACCAATGGTGTGCGGGCCTCCGATTCTATTTTTTCAGCTGCTAGACCCTCCAAAGCCTAGCGTTGAGATATGAGGCAAGTAAAAGCAAAATAGATGTGGAATCCTTGGTGCTTTCTGAGCTTGGTTGTTTTCTTGTAGATGTTTAATTACTAAACTAGGTGTTGTGCTTCAAGACAAACCCAGAGAGCACCAAGGACTCCATAGTTCAATCCTAAATTACAAATATTCTCTTCTAAAATAAATGTGTAAAGTCTTCATTAGACCATCCATATCCCTGAAATAAAAAGGCCAAATATTCTGTCTCATCCTCTTCCTGATCTTACCACTTTCCTTCTATCTATTCGAGAAATAAATTTTAAAATATAGTCTCAGTTGCAAATTGGTGACTATCCCATGTTCTTGGGTTTGCAGTTTCAAATTACACAGCTTTCAAAAACATTATTTTTAAAGTGAAGAAACACAGAACCCCTAGGGAGCTGGTGGAGAGCAAAGGAAAGGTTTATCTGAAACTCTTTTGTTCAGCGATAGAATGCACCCTTAGCATATCAAAAATGTTAATTCCACTTTCTAAAATTAGTATTTGATTAGGCATTTTTTCATTTTACTTTCGGATATGGGACATGGTTTAAAAAGATCCCTTGTAGACTACTTCACATATCTTGTGGTGGTTCAATTGTTGAAGTACTTCCAACTCTGTTATCTGATGAATAATTTGCCAGATTTGTCTGTTAGCAAATGTTTCTTTGAGTCCTTGTAAGTGCATGCTTGTGATATCAGTGAGAATATGAGCTTGTCTCCTGCTAGCTTCTTTGTCTGTTGCTCTTAGCTTTTCCAAACATCAGGGTCTTTTTCAAAGATTTTTCCCTTCTGCATTATGTGTCCCAAATATTTAAGCTTTAGTTTCATTATTATAGTTTCCAGAGAACAAGTCCTTCAACATTGCAAGCTAATGATCCATGAAGGAGACGTTATATGTGTATATTGCTATGCAGTTAATTTTATAGTCCCTTTCAAAAGATGAAATATCTTTAATGGGGGAAGAGTGTAAAAAGAGTATAAATAGGGTGTCTCTATGTTATCACTAGGAAGAGACAGCCAAGTTGCCATAGAGATACTAGCAGGTGGATGACGATTTCCACTGCATACCAATTACAAGTCCCCAACTTGTCAACATGACTTGAAGTTGCTAAGGCAACAATTAGAAAAAAAAATAGAAGTACTTCCATTTTTATCCAAACGGCTTAGAAACAAGATTCTGCAAAAGGTATAGAGTTTATTATTACATCCCACTTCCCTTCATTCCCCTCCTGTTGATTGAAAGCTTTATGAACTCCCACAAGATCTAGTTTTGTGTAAGACTGTTTTGAAGTCTAATTATTTTTAATAGGTAGTTGCTTCAATTATCATATAGTAATAGTATACTGAGTGCAAGAAGTGTTAATTGCCATTGTTAATCAGACATTAGTACCCATGTCCCTTCAAAAGGGGCTGCAACTACAACTCCCAGAATGCCTTGCCTACAAAAAGAAGAGCATAGCAATTCTTCCCAATTCAAGGACTGGCTGAAACAAAAAAATACATTTGCAAACGAGTAAGCTGGGATTAGGGAAGGATGAACCACACCGACCAGTGCTTAATGTTCCAACATCCCATTGAAAAATATTCCTTCTGGAATACTTTAGGCCACCTTCATAGATTTTAAAGTACCTTTTGATTCCATAACATGAGCCAAAGTTTGGAAAAAATGGAGGCATACTCAATTGACCAACATTTACTTCATCAAATATATATGCTTCATGAAGGGACCTCAAAGTAAGAAGGGCCATCTCACCAGTGCTATTGGAACTAAGAAAGGTGTAAAGGGTGTAAAGCGAAGCTGCATATTGAGCTCCATTCAACTTCTATATCAACTCCCTGGTGGGCCCTTTCCTCAATACTCCCCAAAACTAGCTGGAAGATACAGCTCTGTTTTACTCTGTGCAGATTATGCAGCAATAGTCTCAAGAACACCTATTGGCCTTAAAAGTGCATTGAGAGCAGCAGCACAGCATTGCAAGGAAGACCAGCTAGAATAGCGGTTCCCAAACTTTGTGGCTTGGCAGCCCAGCTGGGGGATGAGGGGAACTGGGCTGCCAAGTCAAGTTGCATGTGCATGCATGTGTGCTGGCCCGCTGCCCGTGTGAGTTGAGCTGCATACGTGCATGTGTGTGCTGGTCCGCCACTTGTGTAAGTCAAGCTGGGCATGCATGTGCGCTGGCCCGTGGCCCAGTTGTGAATAGGCCTCAGCTAGGTAGCTAGGATGGGGACCCCTGAGCTAGAACTCGACTATCAAAATACCAAAAGCATGGAATTTGCCAAAATGCCCCAAAACCACTTTTGGACAGTAGATATAATTCAATGGAATTTTGTTAGAATTCAAAAATTCCCATCAACCTCCCAAAAATGAGAGTCAAAAGCTGAAACATAATGTCAAGAGAATCAAGTTTTTCCAGGATGCCTGAAACTTACTGAAATCTACATGAATAACTGCTTGATTAGAATATACTGTATGCTTAAGGTCAAGAAAAACACCATGAATTCCAAAAGGACAGGAAGGGGTTTATGAGCAGAACAGTAAATGCAGTCCAATGTAAGCAAGTTGATAGTGGAGCCCATTGGCACAACATACCAAACTTCTTGTAAACAATAATGGGATATAGTGGCAGTGATTGAAGAAGAAAGGAATTAGGTCTATATAGACAGCTCGGTGAAAATGCTAACATAGTAGGTGGCTGCTATAAAAATTCCACCCTTGGAACAATTAAGAACTGCCTGAAAGTAAAATAGCTAAACCTCTAATATCATCAAGTAAACAACACAGAGAATATACTTGGAATACTACTGTATATAATGTACATTACTGTAGGTGGCTAACCCTAAAAAAGGACTCAGTATAGAGTAATGGTTAGAGTGCTGGACAACAGGTCTCCTGTTTCAAGTATCTGGGAGTAGTTCTATGCTCTACCAACAGTAGGAAACCCCATGGGGACCATGTCATTGAAAATGCACAGAGGAGCTCATCTGACATCCTTAAGTTCCTCAAGACAAAAGGAGATCACTACATACTTGTAGCATTCAAACTACTGAAGCCAACCCAATAGCACAACTTCATTATGGTGCCCTGCTGGGTGTGTGCACTATTCAGGTGATCCTGAAGGCACAGATAAACCTCCAAGAGGCCTCAATGATTCTCAGAAAGAGTGCTAACAACCAGATGACCTCAAGAATATAAATCCTTCCATTCTCCACCATCATTCGGAACTGAAGAAGCTTCTTGGATGAGAAGCAAAACGTCTTCAAGCAAAAAACAAAGTCCAGTTGCCTTTTGGAAAAGCATCTTTGGAAAACCATGACCTGGATGACTGAAAATCTCCACAGACATTCCTTCTGTGCTGTGTTCAAATTTTCACCAGGAGACTGAAGGAGTCCACTTAAACCATTCTGCCTGAGCAACTGTCTCATTTTACCTCTGATCTTGGAAGGATCAACTCTGAATCTGTTTATGATTTGAAAGTCCTTTCTCATGCAGAAGTAAGGCATCTCAGACTGCCTTTTCAACTCATCTTCAATCTGCAATTTTATCTCTCTCAAAACACTTCTTAACATTCTTCCACAGGAATTATGTTGCATTGGTAACAGCTCATAGTATATTTTTTTCTTCTCTGCAGTTTGAGTCTTCATTCTTATCCTAACCTGATAAGTGCTGTAGATATTTATATGGAAATAATATTCCACCTATTTCAATTCCATTACCTGCAATGATGTCTAACAAATCTTGTTCCATAATTGTCATTGAAAACTCTGAGGTGAACTGAATAGTTCATCAAAGTCAGCTCTTTAATATAATGGTGCTTAAGGAGAGGACTGGAAGGGGAGTAAAGGTTACATTGAAATAATGGCAATACGTTGTTAAGCATATTCTGGGAAAGGCAGGAAGAAAGTCAGAGAGAGAATCAGGCTACAAAGGAGCCAAAGTAAGGTTGCATCAACTCCATTTTTAAGATTTCTGTACTTAAAATAAATGCTGTTTCTGATACTAAATTCATCTCTCTTGTTGAGTTATGGTCAATCATTCTAGATGTGTACACCTCTGTTAGCAAGGTTACTTGACTAATGTTAATTCATGGCACTTGAATTGAGCACTTGAGTGCTGTAGAATTCCTGCAGTGCCTGCCATTCAGTGTCAATGTTATTGCGGCTATAAAAAATATGAAGTAACCAGAGGAACCGCAAGACATTTGTCATTCCAGGTGAGGAATAGTGCTTCTAACAGAAGTGAAAGGAGAATGCAAATTGAGTAGAACATAATTTGAACCTAAAATATGTGGGAGTCAAATTCCATACATGAGATGCTTATGTTTGGTGTGTGTGTGTGGGGGGGGGGGAAAGTAGGGATGATGGAATTATTTTCTCCAGTTCCACCTTTACCCAAATAATTCCTTTTGTACCCCAAAGTTTTTAAAGGGGTTTTTAAAGCTTTTTAATTAATTTAAACGGGGTTTTTTAATATTTAAAAAATTTTGTAAAAATTTTTAAACAGGTCACAGCCAAAAATTTAATTCTTTTTAATTAATTTTAAACTTGTATTTTGTATTGTTTTAAATAAAAGCTGTGAA
>JANHFL010002032.1:17465-30695 GCA_032468155.1 Oxyrhabdium leporinum | reverse complement strand
TTGACTCATGTCTGGAGCTAAAGTCAAGTCAAAAACCTCCCCCTTTTGCCACTACTTCAATGATAGAATTGGAGTCATGTTGAAGTCCACAAGTCGTGAAGGGGCCAGACTTTCCCCACCTCTGCCCTATAAGATCCTGCAGATGAAGACATCATGATGGACATCTGGTTCAAAGACCTCCCCGTGTGGGCAGTTTGGATGGGCCAACCCCCAGGCCCACTTTCCCGTGTCTTCGGCACGTGGCAGAGGCAGGCGTGGCCCAACCAGACGGCAACCCCTGTGGGACTGGGTGTTGTGAATTCCAGTCATTCCTTCTCTGGTGCTCTGGGTGTATTTTTCCTTCCCGTGATTTGCCCCTTCTGTGTTTGATCTGTAACCACCGAAAGTATTGCCGCAGGCGGTGACATCCACAACTTAGCGGTCGTCATAGGAACCCGAGCTCGGCGCTCCCATGCGCCTGGGTCTCGGAGGGCCCAGAACCTCCGGCTGTGGGGTAATGAGCCTAGGAAGCGTGCGCTGTCAAAGGGCCCGGCGACGGCTCCCCTCCCCGTGCCGGCAAGTCAGCTGGTGCTCACCTCAAAGCCAGCTCCTTCACCCCATCTGTCTCTCTTCGCACTGCCTTTCAAAAAAAATATAAAATAAAATATTCCCCCCCCCAAGCAGGAAACCTCAGAGGAAAAAGGTTATTAAAGTCAAAAAAAAAACACCTTTCAGGCGGAGAGGCTAAACTGTTATTATATTCACCATCATGCCTCCCCTGTTTTCCATTTTTTTTAAAAAAAACAAAAAAAGCCCTCCCTTTCAGGGTCAGAAGATTTGAATAAATGCCTTTGACAGCATCCTTTAGTGGGAAAAGCAGCCTTTTCTTTTTAGAAAAGAGAAGCGGATGGCACCGATCATTTCACCATCATTTCCCCATCAGCATCTGCCCTGGCACCCTGCCAATGGCACTACAACTCCCAGCATCCCTTTGGGGAGTTGGGAGTCTTCATGCCAATGAAGGATACCATGCTGTATAAGACTAGGTTGGGTAATAGCTTGGTCCTTCTATGGAGCAGTCCCCGCTCCATAGATTCCCCACTATGGGGATACAGGTAGTCCTCGACTTATGACCACAATTGAACTCAACATATTTGTTGCTAAGTGAGATAGTTGTCAAGTAAGTCTTCCCCCATTTTACAACCTTTTGTTGCCACAATTGTTACGTGAATCTCTGCGGTTGTTAAGTGAATCTGGCTTCCCCATTGACTTTGCTTATCACAAAAAGTGATCACATGACCCCGGGACACTGCAACTGTCATAAGTACATGCCTGTTGCCAAGCATCTGAATTTGGATCACGTGACCATGGGGATGCTACAACAATTGTAAGCATGAAAAAATTTGTACTTTGTATTTTGTATTGTTTTAAATAAAAGCTGTGAACCGCCCCAAGTCTTCGGAATGGGGCGGTATATAAATACAAAAATAAAATAAAATAAATAAAAAAAGTTCATTCATGAGTACAGAACATTCTTCTAGACTCTAGAATACTTCAGTGAGCATGGAAATTGGTAATAAATGTCTTCATCTTTCATTGTAAACACTTTTTCCTAATGGAAGGGGCATTGCGTAACTAATCTTTTTAGCAGGGGTGGGCTGCTGGGGGTTTGCAGAATCTTAGTGAAGATTCTGGGCAGTTTGCCGAACCCCCAAACCCCACTCCTGGCTGGCCCCACCCATTCCGCCCCTCCCAGGAGTCTCCACACGGCTCGTTTTGGATGCAGGTAAGTGCAGGGCGCGTGCTGAGGCTTGGGGAGGGCAAAAAACTGGCTTCCCAGAAGTTTGGGAAGCCTGGAAATGGGTCTGGGGAGAGCCTCCGGAGCCCGGGTGTCAGCCCCCCCTCACCTTCCAACTCAAGAAAAAGTAGAACTTTCATCACATGCTTTTTCACTGAAAGTTTCTGACAAATCCTTGTATTCCTTTGGGATGTTGTTTACTGGCTCCTCCCACCCAGGGTTTGCCAACACTTTTTCGCATGGTTTTTCTTTTGGATCAATTGAGGGCGTTTCCTCGATTTTCTGGAAATGAATAGATTTGTTTCCCCAATCTGTTTTAGGGTTCCACCTTTTTAGCCATGCTAGTCCCAGTACGAGAGGCCATTCCATTCCTGGGGCAACAATGAATGTGAGGTTTTCTGTATGGTCTCCTAGAGTCATTAATAGGGGTTCGATGGGAAACAGGGCTCCCCCCCGACGTTGATCCATCCAATTGGCAGAAGATAATTGGGGATCTTAGTTTTCTCAGTCTGATGCCCATTTTTCCCACCAGGGTGGGGCTGATTAAAGATCTGGTACACCCAGAATCTATAAAGGCAGGGATTGTCACATTTCTTCCCAGGCTGGGGATGAAAAGTCTTAAGGGGAAGGTAAGAGTTTCAATTGGATTGCTTACCATCTCCTCATCTTCCGGATCCGTTTCAGACCATTTGAATGTGTCTGTAGCATTCACCGGAGTTTCACCCCCTCTCTCCGTTTAGGAATGAGACTCGATAGTGGCTCTGGTCCTCAGCTCTGCCTCTGGTTTGCATGGTGCGGGTGTTGCCGGTGTTCCTCCAGATGGTTTTTCCAGTTTCTTTGCTGGGGTTTTTGCGTGGCAGTCTGCTGCACGATATCTTTCTTTTCCACATCTGAAACAAGCGGTGGTCCTGGGGGGGGGGAGGAGGATGTCTGTGGCTTCTGCCGGTCTCCCAATCTTGGGGTTGCTGGCTTTCTCCAGGTTCCTCTACTCCCTGGTATCCAGATTTGGCGAGGTCGATCTTGATCTCCTCGGCTATTAGGTACCAATCAGCCAGGCGATTCTGGATGCTGCGGGACATGCACACAAAGTATAGGTCACTTCTCAACCCCTCCTGGTAGTTTACCAGGAGGATGTCCTCTGGCCAGTGGATGCGGGACGCCAGTTCTCAGAATTCCTCGGTGTACTCAGCTGCCATTCTGCGCCACTGTTTAATGACTCTGAGTCATTAGTTCATTCTATTAGATATTTTCCAGGTTTTCCAGGTTATTCCTTTAAACATCATAAAGTGAATAAGTATGGGACAGTAAATGATACAGCAGATCCCCAGGTGCTGTTTTCTCTTATCAAAGTTTTTCAAGGTTGATATTCTAGGAGTATGACATGTTATGTGTCCATTCTTCCAGTAGATGGCTCTTTTAGCCATTATGGCTGCCTCGTCTTCATCGTTGGTATAGAGGGAAGAAACCCTTGGTCAAGCAGGAAAGCCGCAGCTCTCTATGACCTGCAGGGTGCCCCTCCTTATCAGTCACCCTTACAGGGTGACTTTATCCCCACGGGGAGCCCTTTGGTAGAGAAGACTCGACGAGGGGATACGGTGTCCCATTCCCCTGTGTTGATTCCCGCTGCGACGTCAGTCCGGAAGTCCCCGTTGCTGAAATTTTTGAATCCCACCCCTGCTTTTCAATGAGAAACAGGAAAAACTGTGGCAGGGGGTGCAATTATGTTTTTAAAAATGGGATGGAAATCAAGAGTGATATAATGATTTAACCAAAATAGATGGGCAATTTTACTGGAGCAGTGTTTTGAAGGGCCTGAGATTAATTTTACTTCATTTTCTTGGTGTGCTATGTCTATAAGATTCCTTACATCCTTTTGTTGTGGTTTCTATCAAACAGTGGTGTGAAACTGCAACTTTGATCTGAAATTATTCAAGAGCAACCAGTGATTCTTGGGCTGTGAGTTACCAAATCCTAAATCATCTCTTCCTCCCATCTGGTTTACATGAGTAGTATTAGGAATGAGCAGTTACTAAGGGCTTCCTCCTATTGATTCCACTAACATGATTTTCTGAATCCTGACCGATGTTGTAAAGAGATTGACCAGTGCTTCTGGAAAATGGACACCAAAGTTCTCTGAAAGCTGAAATATCCTCCCTCACAATTAGGCAAGTATAAAGAAGAGGAGAGGAGATGTGTTATTATAAGGTGCCACTCGAAGTCCTATGCTGAGAGTCCCCTGGATTCCTTCCTGAAAACACATCACATCATAGTAGGACATTCAAATTTTGATGCTTTATTACGTAGCCAGTTGTCAAATACTTTCAAATACTTTCATTGTAAAGTAATGTGGACATAACCTTGAAGGACTACATGAGCCATTAAGGATTAATGACAACTCAGACCTTGGAAAATGGAAAGAGTAAAAAAAACTCTTCCAAATAATCTGACTTTCATTCAGATGGTTGAAGGGAGGTTGCTCTTCTCCTCTTGTTTGTTCTTTCTCAGCACTCATCCAGAGTTTTATTGAAAGTCAGCCACCATTAGACTGATTGTTTCTTTACTGAATCAAGAACAATGCTTCATCAATGACATACTAGATCCAACAATCAAATCAGAAAATAGCAATGATCTTTGATGACATTTTAAAGGAATGATCTGGTTTTCATCAATTTTCTACTGGTTGCTGGTTTTGATAACATTAATATTTATGATCTATTGGCATTAATGTCATTTCAAAACACTGCACATTTATTCATTTTAATCTCCATCTGGCAAGTATTTTGATCTATGCAGTTTTCCATTTATTCCTTCCAGATCAACTTTTCTTGTAATTTGTAACTCTGATGCACTGCTCACATCCATAGATTCTTCTTTTGGTGAAGTTGGAATTATAAAATCATGTTATGTCAATTATGAATTCATGTTATGTCAATCCCCAACCTATCTATAACTCCTGCTTTAAGACATACAGACATGTTTACAATTAACAGTTAATCTCTTTCAAATATGATTTTTTTTTCAGTCTTTAATACAAATGCACACATATTCCAAGACGTATTGATATATTTATATTTCTGATTCCAGAAAATATGGTTTCAGCCTACAATCTAAATAATTAATAGATTACAGTAACTAATTAAAACATTTATAATAGGATAAAAATGCTTATATGCTCCGACATAATGATTTACTGAGTAGGATATTTTTAGGGGGCAGGGGGAACCCTACTTTTTTTTAAAGAACTCCAGATGGTAAGGACAAATTTAAATGTCATTTGGAATCAGAATAAATATTATTCACTCACAGAAGAAGAAATGCTTCTTCCAATATGTCACCTTCAACAGATTTTTTTTCTTCAAACAAGTATTTAGTTAAATGAGAATATATGTTGTTTCAGGCACTAATCAATCAATTGCTACAAAATTGTTTAATTAATTTACCTGATTTCTTTACATGGATGACACTCCTAATTATACTTGACAAAAGAAATCCTGATTTATTTATTATGTTTTCATCCTGCTGAAGAATCCAAAGAATGTTATATCTTTTTCCCAAATGATCTTTTGGGTTATCCACCTGTTTCACTAACCATGGCATGAAGATGCCATTTTCAAAGGACTACTTGTTCTGGCAAATCACTTCTGAACTATTGCCAAGAAAATTGTTCATAAAAATCACCAGAAATCAAAGTCTACTGAAACAAAACTTTAACCTTTTTATGCCCAGTGGTGTTTAATAGCTCTTCTTATTACACAAGCATCCATGAGTAATCCAGAGAATATAAATGAATGTTTTTAGCGAATGCACATCATGAGTTCTATTTTTGATTTAACCAAAAGCATTTATTATACACTAGCATTTATAGTTGGGATGACCTACCGATTTATTTGAACACTTATGGTCTATGTCTGTGTTTACCTGATAGCAGGTATACACTGTATATAATTTCATTAGTTCTGTTCTTGAAGCATCTAGGAGATCTCATGGGATACAAGATTTGATGGGAAAAGACTAGGCTTCCCTCCTCTCCCCACCCTTTGTCCAGCTACCGGACTATTTAGCCATAGGATACCAAGGTTAGAAAGTGATAGCATGAGAATAGAAATGCAACTGTCCTAAAATTTGCTCGGTGCAATGGAGTAGCTTCTTTCTTCTTCGCAATCCCCTCTTATCTGTCTGTAAGTTTTAAACTGACAGCAAACTGCACTTCTTATTACCACTGATGATTTTACCTAGTTTGGGTAATGAAAGCAAGCAAGCTCACAGAGCACTAAAGACCCCCTCAGTTTAGTACTGTAGTGGGCCATGATGGCTCAGAGTTTAAAGACCCTGAGCTTGTCAGCTGGAGAGCTAACAGTGTGAGTTTGAGATCCGAGCATGGTGCAATGGGGTGAGCTCCTGTTACTTGCCCCAGCTGTTGCCCATCTAGCAGTTCGATGCATGCAAATGCAAGTAGATTAATAGGTACCATTTTGGTGGGAAGGTAACAGCATTTTAAGCACCTTTGGAATAGACCCATGCCCATAGAAATCACATGCCCATAGAAATTGTCTTTGGACAACTCTGGCTCCCTCAGCCAAAATTGGAGATGACCACCATGCTCTAGAGTCAGATACAACTGACAGGGAAACCTTTACCTTTTTCTTTTTTCTTTTTACTGTAGTAGGGAGTAAGTATTACAACTATCAGGTGATAATCTTTTGAATTTACTCATTTAAATCAAATAATTTTTGACAGATGACTAAATCTACCTCTCTACCCATCTGTTAGAACTCATTTTCTCCTCATCTCAAAGCTCATTCCCAACCTAATTAAGGGGAGTGATTGATTGATGTTTTTCTGCTGGCTGGTGATGCTGAGGATGAGGAGAAATGAAGCCAGGGGTATTCACCAACTGTTTTCCTTTACTTTGTTCCACATTAATAGGTGTGAGACAGCACCTTCTTTGTCTGTGACCTCATCACTAAGGCAGAATAGGGCTAAGTGGTTGGGACAGCAAATATTTGTATCGTCATACTTTTCTAGTGGATCAAAAACTAACCAAATCTACTCAGTGATGGGGTGACAGCTGTCACTGCCAGATAGCTCTCACATTTATCAAGAATTAGTGAACTGTATTTCACCATGACTGTGAGGAAAATGCATCATGTAGAAAAAATATTGGATTTTAACCTGTTCAATTGTAATGACTCAGAATATGCTCTTTGCCTTGAATACCATCCATCCATTCTCCAAGTTTCAGATAATCTTCAGTGTCTTCAGAAACCCAGTACTGCATTCTGGGTTTTCATCCTTTCATTCCAGAAGAACATTCAAATATATTGTGAAATCTTCCATTTCTCTCTATCTTAAACAAAGAAAAAGGCTCTATGTACTCTAGGCATGATCCTGTGCCTACAATCGATAATGGTGTGACCATATGCACACCTTCAGTGGGCCAAATTTTATAAAGCATAAGGTTTGAAAGCATGTAACTAGTAATAACCTGGAAGATAGAAATATCAAAATCATTTTTCCCCTCAAGCAGCATATTTAGGATCTAATACATAGCTAAGTTTGCCAATGATCTAACAGAGAGTAGAGAAACAAACAAACACCAATACCCAAATATTTGTTTAAGAATAAGTACAATAGCAATACAGCTGTTTTGCTTTCTATTGTGCTAGGAATCCTTGTTCTGCCGGTTCCAAGATATTGTCTACTGTCTTGCATACTGCCGGAAGCAAATAATGAACAGAACAAAATTGGGAACATTCTCCAAGTCATGGTATCACACACATTTAGGATAAGTGTTACAGAAGATGATAAACTTATCACCTGAGTATAATTTGGGGGAACCATCTCATAAAGGAGAAGTGCAGAATTGTACATCTAGTAAAACAGAACTTCAGCTTTCAATTCTGGAAATGAACCCCCACAAGTTTCTGGTCTTTCTAGGTGTAATATGCTTGAAAATCACAAACATTATCTCTAACTTTAGAAGCTAACAGCACCATTGAATTAGATTCAGAAATCTAATCTTTTTCTTTTCCTGGTAAGTAGCAAATTCAAAGCATATCAGATAAAACTAAACATTATATTTGATATCGATATATCTATTTGAACACATACAGTCAGATGTGTATAGATAATAGGATTCGGTTTCCTTGACACAAAATTTTGCTTGCATCATATATTCAGGATTTTAATATTTTATAGAGTGCTGCAGCTGATCCCATTCTGCACTGAATGCTTAGTGCTCTTATGAACTTATGAGGAAAAGAGTTTGCCAAATCATTAAGTATGAATTTGAATTTCTATACACCAGCCAGTACTCCTCAACACCTGTCAAATTTAATTACTTCTGAGTTCCACCAAGCAATTCTCATAAAAAAGACCAAGAAAAATAGTTTACAATCATGTTTTCCGACTATTACAAGGATGGACTCTTTGTAACATATTTTCATTTTGAATAATCTTTTTAGATATAAAATAGTTAGGTGTGGGGTAGAATGAATAATCAAAGTCTCAGGAGATTATGCAAATTTATATTTTTTAACTCCATAGAAACTGGCATTGCTGAGAAGTTATATGATTGTAAATTCTATTTCCAAAAACGTTGAAAGGCATACTTACATGAAGCATAAATAATTTTAATATTTATTTCCATGAAATTTTCTTTCTTTCTTTTTTAAAAATGATAAAGTATTCTGAGGCAATGTCAATGATCTGGTTTCTACTCTCAGATGATATATTCTCTACAACATTTCTATCTTATGACAAACAAAAGAAAAACTGGAAATGCTTTGCTCAAGAGGGAAAGAGCACTGCATAATATTAAAGGATTAAATGAGAATTAGCATAGCTTTTGAGCCCTTTTTGCTCTCTGAATTTTCAACAGATGTAAAAATAAATCTATATTATCTCCTAACAACTTTTCAAATGTTTAAACAGCAGTTTTTATAATTATTGAAAAAAGAGGGGTAAACTAGAAATAAGACACATTGCACAGTGCCCGATATTTATTTATTTAAATTTATTAGCCACCCAACTCTAATGTAGAAAAGTCACCTAGATATAAATTCATTTTATGCAGAACATTACAGTGGCTGCAAATAAGCCTAAGCATCATGCTTTTAGTGACCTTATAAAAAAATAAGTCTGAGTTAAATAGTAGCCTCTATCAGTTTACAGCCTTTCATCTTTATAAAAAAGACTCAGGCAGAGTCTAAATACCTGTAATACAAAGTGTCTATAATTCCTAAATGAGAATGAGAAAGAATACAGTCTGCATTTCCCATAAAACTGTTTAAATAATCAGTTTTACAAGTCTGATGACAGGGTATTTTGATTTAGTTAGCTAAAAGAGAGGAGAATAGAATACAGACTTCTTGTCAGGCCATGTAACTCCCAACTGTGGTGTCAAACCTTCATATTGGAGAGTAGAATATAGTGGGATTTTATTTAGTTTTTATACACATATGAATGAACTTGATACACAAATCCGAATACAGAATAGAAGATATCCTTCCATTTTTTTTTATTTCTCTGTATTTTGTGATACAAGTTTTTTAATGCACCAAAATGCATACAAAGTATGCCTAAAATATGTGGATTAAAAAAAGAAAGATAAATCTGGAAATGGCTCTGAGTGTACTTAGGAATAACACGCAGATCTAAAATACTCTGATCCATCTACCTATGGCATGTTGTCTTGGCAATGGATAATTTTTTTGAAATGCCAAAGCAGTTTTGTTGACATTGTTTTACATTGTGAAATGTCATTTCAAGGCTGATCAAAGTTAGATGCAACATTATCCTTATCACAATGAAAAATGCTGGGGATTTTTGACAGCTTCTTGTATAGAGAATTCTTCAAGATCTCCTTGTTGACTGAAGCTTATTTTTTAACAATCCAGTTAATTGTTACTAGGTTTCTACATCTGGCAGTATTAAAAAAGTCAGCCTTCCTGAATTATTCTGAGAATCCTTCAAATTAGCACTAACAGCAAACTGGCAGATGCTTCTTTCCAAGAATGTGGCATGAAAGGACGGGCCCATTCTCATTTTTTTAATCTTAACATTCAGTTATGGGAGATGGACTGCTATCTGCTAAGCTGCTCTATAACTACCATGGTGAATAACATTAATACACATATCCTCCTTTAAAAATAATCCAAATAAAAGATCATCAGCCATAATAAGTATAATAAATCAGTTTTTCAGATTAATTAAATTGATGCAGATGTGACTTGATAGTTATTTTATTGGAACTCTATTTAGTATAATGAGAAACTGAGAACATTTCTGTCCTCCCACATCACTCACAGTTTTATAAACGCATTCCCACATCCTTCCTGTACCATAATACATTCATCATTTTTCCTGAATCTCCATCTAAATTAAATGCCCACCTAGGAAACAGATGTGAAAAATCTCTAACACTTCCTGGAAAAGGGTTTGGCAGTATTTCAAAATTAATATTACATCAAAATTACAACCACAGCAATATGGTTGATTGGTAGTACACTGATTCTGTTCTGTGAATTTCTGACTAGATTTACCGATCCCATAACTCTCTCTAGAAGAAATGTAGACAACACATAAGCAAGCATCTGATACCAACATATTGAGCTGGGGAAATTCCCAGTTGTGAGAAAATTGGAGACATGAAAGTGGGAAAAATTTTGGAGGCAACTGACATCATTTTCACATTTATAATTCCCAGTACTGAAATCAACCCAAAATCACACTATTAAAATTAGATGAGTTATCTGTTTATTTATCTATTTGTTTATTTTTCTACTTTATTACATTCACTGACCAAGTTTTTTGTAGTAATTGTAAGAGGCTTTCAAATTAAAAATCATTCAACATTTTTAAAGTTAATCAAGTAAATGGAATAATTCACTTGTAGCACTATAAATGCAGATAACAAATACGAAGAAATATAAACATTAAAACTAATTAGCAGGCCTACTAGTTTGTGAATATAAAACTACAATACCTTGCTTTTAAGCAAGTCTGTAAATTACATATATATATATATATGAAATTTCATTTCATTTCATTTCATTTATTAGATTTATATACCGCCCCATTCCAAGGACTCGGGGCGGTTTACACTTAAAAATTCTTTTAAAACCCTGTTTTAAAATTAACATGACATAATATGACATAAATGATGAAATATAACCGAAAACAAATATATAATATACAATACGTCAAAAATAATCATATCTTAGTGGAATCCTAAACGTTAAAAGAGTACTTTCTTACTTAAGGCGATGGCATGTAATAAAATAAATAAATTTTACACTTCTTTGGAAGCTCTTAAGTTTGCTGTCCAATACTAAGAAACTAATGAAGCCATCCTCAGAACTAGTGAGACTAATATTAGTTAGTGTAGTTATAAAGATAGCACACTAGGTGCAATAGAAAATTCATCTAAGAAATGTTTGGGCTAGAGCAGGTGGGTCAAACTCAATTTCATTGAGGGCTGCATCAGGGTTGTGTTTGACTTTGGGAGCAGGGTGGGCTTGACATCACTCGTGTCAGCGGCGCCTGTGGTGGTCGAAGCACTCTGCCAGCGAAAACAGAGCTTAGCAGTCTGCGATGGCCTCCTGCAACCCTCTGCCACTGAAAATGGAGCTTGGGAAGGCCGTGCACAGTCCTCCTGAGCTCCATTTTCACTGGCAGAAGCACCTGTGGGCCGGTCCTTCACTGTTTCCAGGGCAGTCCCGTGGGCAAGATCTAAGCACCCTGCGGGCCGCATCCGACCCACGGGCCTTGAGTTTGACACCCCTAGGCTAGAGTTTCAGGATCTTCCAGGTCACAGGGACAGATTTCCACTGCAAAAAATGATATTATTACTGTTCTTCAAAAATTGGGCTATGAAAAAGCTGTGCAGTGCATTAGGCAGTAAACAGAACATTTGCTAGTGTGAAAAGCTTCCTATTTATATGTTGCCAGTGTTGGTGACCTAATTCACCCTATTCTACTGGGAGAGCTAGGTCAAATACCAACTGAGGGATTATAACACTCTTGGTAACTCTATAACCAAAATTATTTTGCCTCTGATTTTCATATGCATAATATCAGGCTATTTTGAAGGTTTGATATTGATAGATAAAAGTGGAAGCAATCTGTGTTCCTATTTCCTCTGTAAAACAATAACAAGAATATAAAAAGTGGCCAAGAAATGTGGCCATCTCTCCATGTGATTTTACCTGTGGTCCTTCAAGAGCAAGCAGTGCAAAACCAAGACAAAATGACCACTTCTAATCTAGAATGTGATATTTTCTCCAGGAGTTCCTTTTACAGCAGTCCCCATCAGGCAAACTGGTGTTTGGAAACAAGGTAATTTCCATAGTAACTTACTATGGTGGTAGAATACATTGACAAAGATGTTTTCCTGAACTTACATTGGTATCATCCTGCCCAGACATCTTTATTTTCAAGGTTTCAGGTCAACTTTTGGAATCTGTTTTGCAGTGTTTTTCAACCTGAGCATCTTGAAGATTTCAACTCATGGAATTCCTCAACCAGCTTTGGAATTCTGAGAGGTGAAGTTCACACATCTTCAAATTACTGAAGTTGAAAAACACTACTTTGTTGCATGTTTTTGTGCAAGAATACTTTTTATTCTTTATCTCCATTTATTACTTTGTTAATATATTATATTTGCATCTTAAGCTACTTAAGAACATAATAGATGTCAAGGAACCTGAGTTTGCATTACAGTAACTAATGCTCTGTTTCTCAGGAAGAGAAGACTTCTTTTCCAAAAGAGAAAGGCAATCTACATCCACAACCTCATTTCAATGGTCTTAGGACTTCCTCAATTTCATACTACCCATATTTGCTTGCAAGTGCTGATTGTATTTTCATTTCTTTAAGAATGAATCAAAATAAGATTTAGTCTTAGGGTAAAGAGAACAGGAAGACCTCAACTTCTCCAAACAGGTGAGAATTCTGTCTATTTGATAGATTGGGATTGGCCCGTCCCCACCTGTGCCAGTAGAGGAGGCATTCTATAGGCCCCATCAGCCAGAGAATTCTGGCAGGTAGGGTCCAGCAGAAAGGCCTTCTCTGCTGTTGTACCTGCCATCTGGAACTTCTTGCCCCCAGAGTGAGGTCTGCTCCAACCCTCCTGATATTCCTAATAACCTGGCTCTGCCAGTTGTATTGGGGCTCCAAAGGAGGGGCTCCATGTTGGTGGTGGCTGCTTATAGATTAATATCAGATCCCATATCCTTCCCTCCCATTCATCCTATCCCTTCCATTCTGTCTTTTCTATCATATTTTGTATTTATATTTTGTATTATTCTATTTATATAGTTTTATTTTTTAATAATGTAAGCTGCCCAGAGGCATTCTGTGGTAAGATGGGCAGCCAATAAATTAAATAGATAGATAGATAGATAGATAGATAGATAGATAGATAGATAGATAGATAGATAGATAGATAGATA
>JANHFL010002032.1:0-15400 GCA_032468155.1 Oxyrhabdium leporinum | reverse complement strand
ATCCCTGACCCCGGGACACTGCAACCGTCATATGAGTCAGTTGCCAAGTTATGAATTTTGATCACATGACCAGGGGGGTTTTCAAAGTATTTTCAAAGTATCAACATGGGCGGGCCAAAGCGGTGGTGGCGATGGCTGAAGGTATGGGAGCGAAGTGCTACTCACATTTGTGTGGCATCAGCATTCTACCTTTGCCGCGGTATATTTATGCCAGCTGGTAGCACCAAGGCAGCCTTCATCTCCTGCAGCTTGTGGCTTGGAGCTATAAACCACATCTGGGAAGCACTATAGCAGGGAGAAGCAGCCGGAGTAAACCCTGGCTTTGCTGTCATTTGCAGCTAGGAATCTCAAATACAGCCAAGAATGAACATTTCTCTTGTAGCCAGCCCGGAGGCGAGATCAGCTCTGTGAAAACTCTCATCTCTCGAGGAGTGCTCGCTGAAGTATCCCACACCGCTTCAGTGAGTACTCCTCGAGAGACGAGAGTTTGCAGGGGCGGGCACTGATCTCACCTCTGGGCTGGCTACAAGTGAAGCATTCATTCTTGGCCATATTTGAGACGCGTCTTGTGCAGCCCATGGAGGTGGCAACAGAAGCGGCGGACACAAGCGGCCAAGCTGGGCCAGTGTCTCAGTCACTTGTCTCCTCAAGCGACCAAGGCAAGCAAGCACAGCACCAACAAGGACCGGAGGAAGAGCCGCACCCAGCAAGAGAGGAACTTCTCTCCATTGCAGTCCACAAATGAGGAAACAGCGCCGCAAGCAAAGGTACACTCCTGTTGCTTTCCCCACCCCACCCGGAACCTCTGGCTCAATGCGGCAAGCCTGAAAGGCAGCCGTTGGAGACTCTGCACCCCCCGAGCCTTGGGCCTCATGCAGCAGGCACGCACGGAACCCAAGAGCTGGCCCTGGGCTATAAAGGCAGAAAGGTGGCCATCGGAGCCTCGCCACCCCCCCCCCACCCCATGGGCCACAGCAATTTACCTAAAAGGAGGGAGCGAAGAAGCCGGAGAGTAGTGAGGGAACCGGAACTGGGCCGCGCGGGATTGAGCTGGCAAAGGCTGGCAAGTGAGCAAGGGAGCCAGATGCGAGAGGCCAAAGGAGATGAGGTGAGGAGTGGGTGGATCTATAAGGTGGGGTTGGTGGGCAGAGCAGGGCAGGATTGAGTGGAGAGGGGTGGGGCGGGGCCAGCCAGGAGTGGGATTTGGGGGTTTACCAAACTGCTCAGAGCCTGAACCCATGCGAAGCCCCAGCAGCCCACCCCTGTGCTCATGTAAGCAGGTTGGCATCAGCACGAGTATGTTTAGCTGGTGATGAATAAATGATAGCAACATATTGAACATAGAACTATCTGTATCATGAGGCAAAAAGAGTGCGGGAATAAAAGAAAGTAAAAGCTGCACTAAACTGCATGCATGTACACTCTGCAAATACTCGTAGCATCACTGCTTCCAATTTTCACCATCATTTTGCCAACCTTGAAACACAGAGACAAAAGAGTACATCAGTGTTCCCTCCAGCTGACCAACAAGAATGTGCAAGAAAACAGAATTACTCGCTATATTTTTGTCTAAGTGACCTTAGATCCTAGAGTTTTCATTGAGAGACAGAGAAAGAGAGTGAGAAAGAGAAGAGGAGGAAGAGGGAGGGCGTGAAAGAGAGACGGAGGAAGGGAGGGAGGGAGAGACAGACAGACAGACACCCAGTTCTCATATGAACCACATCATTCAATCTACTACTCAGGTGACCCTGAAGACACAGATGGCCTCAATGACTCTGTAAAAGAATTCAAATGACCAGCTATCTGCAAGGAATATAAATCCTTCCATTTCTACCATCTAAAACTGAAGAAGCTTCTTGGATGAGAAGTGAAACATCTTCAAAGAAAAAAAAGAAATGAAAGTCCAATTGCCTCTTGAAAAAAGGACTTTTGGGACAACCTTGACTTGGATGATTGAGAATCTCCATAGACATCATTCAATCACAGGACTAGACCTGGTTCTAACCATATCCAAAACGGTCAAGTAGAATATTTATGATTCAAAACAGAACAATGGAAGAAATGGCTCTTGGATACAAAACCTTGTTGAACATTTCAAAAGTAATAACAGCTTCTACAAATTGTACTTTATATACAGATCATACTACAAAACTCTGTAGTACCGGTGTGTGTGTGTAGGTGGAAGTGGTTTAATCAGTTATCAGACATTACTGCAAAACTCCCCCACTTACCAAAGCACACAGTTTTATTTAAACATTTCTCCTCATTTTTGGAAAGGTAAATATCTGATATTGATTTGGAGACCTATTTGCAAAGCTAAATGGTCACTCTGTGGTTTCCCTCAGCATTCTGTCTATAAGTTCTTCCCACTGTTGAAGACCTCACTAATAGTATCTCAGTTTTATCCCAAAGATTTTGAGAGATCCACCAGTAACGTCTCACTATGCTAGCTGAGAGTTTCCAATAGCGGTGTATCCCTTTCTAAAAACTGTCTATGCTGAACATAAACAAACATGATGAATATCTTTTAAGGATTTCCAGATGATTTGCTTCATTTATAAATTTATCTAGGCCCTACAGGGAACTCATAGCTGATTTTGACCAATAGGTGGTGCTATTCCTTTTGAACTTCTGATTCACTCATTGTAAGGGAAGAATTAACAGCCTTAACACCAGAAGGCTGCAAATACATCCATATTTTTAACGTATTAAAAATAAATAGCACTATTCAGGATCGGCTTGTCAGGGGAAAAAAAAAAGGACTCTGTGCTTGTTCTCAGAAACACATATTTCCAAAATATGGGAAAGGCAAAAGATTTTGACTGTTTTATGTTCCTATCCCAGCATTCTCAGCTATGTCTCAATTTCTTTTGTTCTGCTTCCCTAAATTGCTGCAGGCTCCTGTAAGGTGCACAAAATTGCACATCGCTTGGGTGTAAATTTTGAACAAATTCCTCATTCCAGTGGTTTATTAGTATGAAATAGCATGCCCAGCCATGATTTGTAACTGACATTCCTGACTGTATAATTAACTTGTTTATTTCCGTATGTGAAAATGACACATTCTTCTGAAAACATATCTAGGAGAGTTAATGAGGAAATTAATTGTACTACTGAGCCATGAATTTTACATCTTAGGCAAGAAACGTACGTAAGCAAATGATTGCAGATTATTTTTTCAGGTTAGGCAGTTTATCATTAATGTAGATAAAAAATTCCTATACTACTTCTGTATCTGGAAAAGGTCCACTGTTGAGTGAAATAATATAAATGTTCATTAGGGGAAAAACACCTTTATTTAGGTTATTGTTCCAATTAAATAGGACATGTAATACGTGCATCAGTAGAATGTTGTTGCATTTGGGATTAACGTGAATGCTCTAAAATTGCTCTGCCTGGTTACCAGATAAATTATTCATGATCATCTTTTCATAATCTGGCCAATAATCACGAAGTGCCAGTTGCTTGTGGCTATTCAGACATTATCTTCTTTTTCATTCTCTGTGGGGCAGGAATTTTAGGTGGAAACACATCATTTTACTTACTTCAGAATATGCTGATGGTTTTTCAGCTGCTATCTCTAATAGCTATTCAGTTTGGCTTGAGCCAAGATCAGAGGTCTCTGTAGATCAGTGAAAAGATGTATATATGATTAAGTACATTAGCCATCAACCAGGTCCTGAAACCACTGGTTGTGGGCACTTTGGAATTATATTTATTTATGTAATTGTCTGTCAAACCCAAGCCCAGAGATGTAGCGGTATGCAATCTGCAGGAGTCCTGGAGAGCAAAAGAGACAGTGCAGCTTGGAAACTTTTGTAGGGCAGAAGAGGGTGAAGGTAGACCACCCAACCAGTGGTTCACAGAGTATATCTAATTGTTCTGCAGATAGTTGCTTTAGTCTGGCAAGGTTCTGTCCGTAGACAAACAACAATAAAGAACTGCTCATAAGTTACTTGGTGTATCGTTCTTGGGTCTTCCAGCCTGAGAAGAGGTGAGACAGTGAGATTCAATTGAGTTCATGCCTTTATTTGTTGCAGGTAAATGTCTATTTATTTATTTGTTTGTTTGTTTGTTTGTTTGTTTACAATAGTGGCAAATATCTGTAGCTTGGATGTAGGATGAAGGTAAAGGTTCATTCTCCGAGCTTGTGTGTTGGTTTCCGAATGTTTCATTACCAGGCTAGGTAACATCTTCAGCGGAGTGTAGTTTAAAGTTTAGAGTAAATTGAACTCCGTTGAAGATGTTACATAGTCTGGTAATGAAACATTCGGAAACCAACCCACAAGCTCAGAGAAGGAACCTTTACCCTTATTTATTTGTTGAATTTGAATAATAAAATAACTTAAACAAAATCAAATTACATCACAATATTAAAAATTAAATATGTGTAGCAGCTGAGAAAAAACACGACAATTCATAAATGCTATCATAACCAGGCAATAAGGGCCTTCACACAACCTCTTCATGATCATAACTATCATCCTATGCTTAAATAAAATAGATGGCCAGACTGGGTTATAAAGTCCACTGAAGCACAGAGCCGCTGAATGTCAAACAAATCTCAGAAGTGACACCTAATTCCATTGCAAACTTCTGATTGAGCTGCAAGGCAATTACTCTTTTCATCCACCCTTCAGGATGGATTTTATTTTTTTTAACAGCTGCTATCTGAAGAGCGTCTAGAAATAGCAACGTAAGTGGTGTTCTGCATGCAGAATTGCTTCCCAGCCTACACTTTTGAAAATGCCAACCTCTGATTCCAGTAGCTGGCACTCCAAAGATGATGTCATCCTAGCTCAGATGGAGGGAGAGGAAATGACATTAACTATAGTAAATAAAATGATTTCAGTTTAAGTGCTGATGGTTTATTCTTCAGCAAGCCAGTTCCAAATGTCAAAGTACTGTGGGGAACATTAGACATGCATAAATCAACAGCAAACAACCTTTTCTTTGGCAAGAGTATAGCAATTTGGCTCCAAATGGTGCAGCATGCTTCACAATTGTGAAGTAGTTGTCAAGGCAGAGGAATGCTAGAAATGTATTGAAAACTTTTTCTTTATGATAAGGCCAAACTGAAAAGAAGAAATCCTTTCTGTTCCGTGATGTCCCCATTCCTTATCAAAGGGGTTTCTTATTGTAAATTCCAAAAATATACAGTTTGAGCTATAGACCCATGTTCCAAGTATCTGAATTAAATCTATCATATGTGCATATTGGAAATATGCTAAGAAGGAATAGAGGCTTCCAGTGTACCTTAGATTATATTGTGTAGTCAGAGGAAAAATAGCTGGGAATAATCTCCTCCTCCTTCTCCTCCTGGTGTGTATACCAGTCTGGGTTTAATATGAAGTTGCACACTTGAAGGAAATGATTTAGAATGTGTTTGGATGAAATATTTCATTCTTCGTCAAAACCCTAAAAGAATTCTGCCATAAAGGTTTGTGGGAATGAATTTGAGACCTCTGTCTCTACTCTGTTTGCTTCAGAAGAAAGTAAGGTCCAATAGAAACATCTATAGCAAGTTGGGGAGAGAGAGATATAGATTGCATTTATCTTACGGCATTTAGAAGGTAGTAAAATGTTAATTCGTGTCCACATGAACACACAAAAGTGTGTTGCCCACCTTATAGACATTTGACAAAAAGCTGAAGAAGAAACAAGGAGAGAGTTGCTTCTGCCAAGAAATGTGGGCCCTCATCCACCTTGACATTGTCATAAAATAAGGGCCACCATGTAAATAGGCTTGGCAGTTGATCTTTTAATTTCTTTTTACATATTTTGTTTTTTTTTAAAGGCTTTAAAAAAAGACAGAATAGTGCTGCCCAAATGTCAACATGTAACTTATTTGTACAGATTTTGGTATCTTTACAGTACCAAGATCTCATACACAATTTCCCTGTTGACCTGAATTTTCCATTTGGTAGCAAGGTTTTAACACATCTCCTGTAATGAAATTACGCTAGCAGAAAATGTCCATTTCCTATTTCTTGGCTAGCATAACTGAAGGAGGAGATTGTTTGATGTTCAAATTAGTTTGGTTTTCAAGATTATTTTGTCTTTCAATTTTTCCCTTATAACAACAATATCTACTGCCATAGGTGAAAGTAATCTAACAAGCAGATACTGCATCTCCACCCTGAAACTTTTCTTTCATCTTCAAGTCCTGTATATTACCTGTGTTGAATGTGATAAAATATTTTTTTAAGTGAAACCCTCGATTAGTTGTATATGGATCAACTGCTGTTTTTGTTTGTTTGTTTATTTGTTTGTTTGTTTGTTTCAGTAATATCACTGCCACAGAAACCCAAGGTTCTGGCTGGAACACAATACCAAAATCGATGTAAGGGAGGCATGCCAATCACCTTACTATATAACAATAAAATGCACAATACTCTCCAAAAGAGCTTAAGTCTATCTTCTGGACAAACTCAGGTTGGATCAGGTGGTCCCTATCCTGGTACTGCCGTGCTTTAGAGTAATAGCTAGCACTTTGAATTGGTAGTAGTAGTATCTTTTCTGCTTGAAGTCTGGTGGACACATTCTGTACCAGTCATAGCTCAATGTTGTATTCAAAGACAGCCTCATATAGTGTACAATGAAGTTATCAAATTATATGGTAATAAGAGCACCATCCATTGTTACCATGGAAGGAAAGAGAAAATGATGTACAGCACAATAAATATATTCAGTTACAGGGGTATAGGTGCACCTTACCAAGACACAAAGGATCAATTTGGGTACAAATCATCCTGGAGAACATGATAGCAGATAATCAATCAATCAATCAATCATTGCTACTAAGACCTGCCAGTACAGGTAGGACCACAATTGTCTTACTAGTTAAAGCATAACCATGGGAAGATCCAAGATCCAAAGTCATAGATCAGCTCCTTCTGAAGTACAGCACTTCAGTGACTGACATTTATCTGTGTTTATGTGAGGTGTTTACTGATAACCAGCAACTCCACTTTGCTGATTTAATCAGAGTTTGTTCTACCTCATTCAGACAGCCTCCAGGCAAATTCAAGTCTTCCACTGTAACCCCAGCTGAACCTGGGATGATTATACATAATTCAGTGTCCCGATTATTCTGATGATATCTCCAAATTGATGGGTGTTCTCACACAGCAATTTCACAGAGGCACTAAGTAATATGTGGGAAGAGACTAGGCCCACACTAAAGTAGGCCTGGGCTTTAATTTTTCTCTTTTGTTAATTCGAACTGGAACAGTTCTCTCAGATAGGAGCAAACCACCAAAAATGGTACCCCTAGCCCTTTCAAGTGGTGTAGAACAACAGTCCCCAACCTTTTAGACATGAGGGACGGTGTGTGTGTGTTTTCACATACAACTGTGCATGCTCAATTGAAGCTTTGCTCAGTCGGTATCAGTCTGTGGCCTGGGGGTTGGGGGGCCCTGGTGTAGAAGACCATCATGTTTGACAAACACTTCCAAAAACACCAGATGCAGTGAACATGGGTGCACTTTCCTCATCCAAGCTCCAGTGAAAGTCTCCATTCAAGTGACAAATGTTATTTCCATCCCATGCATGGATTTGAAACGCAACTGACAGAGACTAGACAATCTACTTTTTCTATGAACCTCAGTAGCAGATTTACCCCCATCCTCTCAAGCTATGGCTAAGCAGGGAGCTGTACATTCAGAAACAAGATGGGATAAGCCTTGTACACTGAATGAACTTATCTTTATTTTTAGTTCTGTTGGTCTACAAGCATTTGCCTTTGATTTCTGTAACTATGAGAATTATGCTGACACTGTTTAAGTAAAAGAGGTCTGCTTTATATTCTGGTTTCTTTGGGTTCAAAGTTTGCCATACTTGTTTTAACAGATCAAGTAATAAATTTTCATACTGACAAAGGTCACAGGCATGCTGTATAAACACAAGTTAATTAAATTTCATCAAACACTTGTTCGTTAGATAGATGAAACAATTAACCAGTATTATGTAGGGATAGACAGAAGCAGAGAAAATGAATGGATTAAGTGTATCACCAAAGAAGCTTTAAAAGTCTGGAATACTGACTATCATCTTGATTTACATGCTGTGCAGGATGCTCTCCAGATCTCAGAAGCCTGCAGAATATCTTTGACATAGGAACTTAGCTTAACAAAGATTTAGTACCTTAAATTATAAAGTGCTGGATAGGTATAAATTATTTAAAACAAATACTGAATACAATACGGTGTTTGGGGCCAGAATACAGATTGTGAAATATTCTGCTGTTGTTCTATTTTAAATGAATCTGGACCTTGGGAAAGTGTTATTCTTTGGATTATTATTTTTAATTCCTGGTTCATTTAATTAATTACAGCTTTACATGTGGGAATACTGATGTGTTGATAGTAGCTCATGTTCAAATACTGTCAAATACATTGACATTCATAGTCAATGACAGAACTTTTCCAGACACTGATACACTGGAAAATGCAGAGCTCTATACTTAAACGTGTTAGAGGTTTATTCATTTGCACTGGCAAGCCATGTGCAGGAAACTCAACTGGAGCACTGAATTAGTGGACATTTTTTCCTTGTGAGAATTTCACTTAAGAATGGCATTGCTCCCAGTGCCATTTCTGCTGCCATTGCTGAAAATTGGTGACATCTTTTCCCTCTGCTAAGATGGATGTGGGAAACACATGAAAGCTGTATTACAAGTCCTAAAACAGGCTTGACAGTGATTAAAGGGGAAAAAAAGCCACACCAATACCTCCAAAAATAAAAGGGAGAAATACAAAACATTTTATCCCATCCAGTCCAACCTAACCCTAACTTCAGAAAAGCTCCACCATTTTGGGGTCACTCTTGCCCCTACCACCCATCACCATATTAAGTGCAGCTCCCAGCCAACAGATGTCAACATATTTAATATGATTTATGTTTTAAGCAGGGAATGACATGTGTTTCACCTGTGCTATATTAGGCAAGGTTGCTACAATACACTTAATTATGGGATTAATCCATTTTTCAACATTTGCACAGTACATTGAATAATAAACTAACCAGATTAACTGACCAAAAGAGATTCAGGGTTAAAGCTGACTTTGCTTAGTATGTTCTGCAAAAGTACTGTTAAATCGTTTACAATCTAGATCAGTAAGTTCTATCAACCCAGGTCCTGAATTAAAAAAATCAACCATGTATAGATACATGCCATTATGATAATTTTTGACCAACTGAGATGTTCTTTCTATATAACTATATACAGATCACATGAAATCTACCGTATAAGAATTCATCACATATGATAGGAGCTCAACATTTCTAGTAAAGAAGTTACATGAGAGAGGTCGACAGGTATTTTATCCTAACTCATCCAAACACATGTTTTGAAGCAGGAATCAAGAAACATTTTGATTTTGAGTGGCTATTCAGGAATCCCCAATGGGCAAATTCAAAGTTATAACTTTTATTTCAGAGTGTCTATGGAGATTCTCAATCATCTAGGTCATGGTTGTCCCAAAGGTGCTTTTTCAAAAGACAACTGGACTTCTTCCCCCTCCCCCAAGACATTTTGCTTCTCATCCAAGAAGCTTCCTCAGTTCTGACTTTCTGATTTCATTTCAGAGGCATATTAAGCTAGCTCAGAATGGCCAGGCGTCCCTCAGTAGGTTAAAACTAGCAGATCTAGTTAGACTGCATAGAAGCAATTGCCACTGCTTTTCAAATAAAGCCAGAAAGTTAGAACCTTTGTCTTCACTCTGTTAAACTTTGAAATATTTGGGAGACGTGTATCACAATGTCAGATTATTTAAGTTGAATCTTTTGCACACTATATTATGATGTGAATGTGACACTGTGGCTTGTACAAGACAGCTATGTTTGAAAGGCAGGTCTGGCTCCAGATCCTGTAGACCTTTTGGCAAATTGCCCTCAATGAACGCTGGGTGTCATTGAGATCTAGCAGCAGAATTGTTCCTATTTATAAGCCACTTAAAAGTAGTTCTTGACTTATGACCGGTTGCTTAGCAACCATTTGAAGTTACAATGAACTGCTAAAAAGGGACTAACGGCCCAGATTTAAAGTTGCAAAGTCCACCCCCACTATGGCCCGGTGACCATTTGCAGTGTCCCATGGGCACATGATTGCAATTTATGACACTTTTCCTGGAAACCAACATTTACTTCTGGTTTCCAAAAAAATATTTATATATATATGCCTCATAGCGTACAATCGGTTCGCTTAATGACTGGAATTTGCTAAATATCCAGCACAAAAAAGGTTGTAGAATTGGGCATGGACACATGATAATCCACTGTCGCAACTTATGACCGAAATTGCAGACTCAATTATGGCTGTAAGTTAAGGATTATCTGTACTCCTTCTTGGGTTAATGTAGTGGCAGTCATGAAACGGAGTCATTTTTCATTTATTTCCCCTTCATTTTCATTTCTTCTTTTAAATTCACTTTAGCTTGGATCAGCTTTTTGCACTCTAAAGATGTATTTGGGCGACCATTCTAAGTCATGAGTTACTACATTTGGAGAGCTATCGGTTGGGGAAATCTGCATTTGAACAAGCCAGATTTAGATGTCTGCCATACACTCTGTCCTGCAAGTACACTGAGTAGTAAAAGTTGTGAGGCTTCAGAGGGTATAGCCCTGAAAAAAAAAAAGACTGACAAAATAAAAACAATAAACACATAAATTAAAAGGAAAACAAAAAACCGCAAAGGGCAGATTTGAACACCCCTGGATATTTTTCTGCGGTCAATTTTCCCTGCATCTATTGAGCAACTCTCTTTTAGGGCATGGATTTAGGATAGTTATAGATTACAGATTAACAGAGTTGGAAGGGACCTCGTAGGTCATCTAGTCCAACCTCCCGCCCAAGCAGGAGACCCTACACCATTTCTGACAAATGGCAGTCCAATCTCTTCTTGAAAGTCTCAAATGATGAAACTCCCACAACGTCCGAAGGCAAGCTATTCCATTGGTTGATTGTTCTCACTGAAAGAAAATTTCACCTTATTTCCAGGTTAAATCTCTCCTTCAGTTTCCATCCATTAATCCTTGTCTGGCCTACAGGTGTTTTGTAAAATAGCTTGACCACCTCCTCTCTGTGGCCGCCCTTCAAATATTGGAACACTGCTATCATGTCTCTCCTGGTTCTTCTCTTCACTATACCAGCCATGCCCAGTTCCTGAAACTGTTCATCGTATGTTTTAGCCTCCAGTCCCCTAATCATCTTGGTTGCTCTTCCCTGCCCGCTTTCTAGAGTCTCAACATCTTTTTGATAGTGTGACCAAAACTGGATGCAGTAGTCTAGGTGTAGTCATACTAAGACTTTATAGAGTGGTATTAGTACCTTACTTGATCTTGATTGTATCCAGTGGTGAAATCTAAACTTTACCACCACCGGTTCTATGAGTATGGCTTAGTGGGCATGGCTTAGTGTGTGTGAGGAGTCATGTGACTGAGTTGGCATGGCCAACTCAACGTCACTCACGGCAAGGTGGGGCAATGAGGCTTCCGTGCATGCGCACAGCTTCAGCCGCGTGGCAAGGCTCGACCGAGCAGCCTTTTGGGGCCTGTTCTACTCAATCTTTGCTCTCCGGGGCAGCGGCTGCTTCTCTCTGCGGTGCTGCTGCTCTTGCTGGGAGAGCATCTTGTGCAATTTAGTAGCTGTGAGCCGCCACTTTCCTCTAAGTCTCATCCGGAAAGCGCTGCGACACAGAGAAGCAGCACTGTTGAATGCTGTTTCTCTCAGCCATAGCACTTTCCGGATGGGACTTAGAGGACCCAAAGCAGCAGCTCACGGCTGCTAATTGCGCAAGATACACCTAGAGAGCACATGGAGTGTCCCCACAAGTGACCGAGGCTTGGCAAGGGATGGAAGAAGCGGCTGCAAGATCTCTGCTGCAGCGCTTTCTGGAAGGATCTTTTTCAAGGTAAGAAGAACCGTCCGGTCTGTTCCCAAACTGCTTTGGCCCTCCTGCACCCACTCCGCACCCTCCTCCCTGTGACACTTCGGCCTACCATGGCAAGCCACAGGAAAAATAAATTGCTTCAGCCTGGGGGGCTGTAGTTTGAGGCCGGATGGAGCAAGGCCAGAGCCGGGGAATGGCGCGTTCCCCAACCAGGCCTAGGCGAAGGCGATCAGGCGGAGGCTCTGGCCGGAGCAAGGCCGGAGCTGGGGAATGGCACTTCCCTGGGCCCCGACCCGAGGCGAAGGGAGAGTTGGCGGCATGCCTACCTTTGGTGAGCAGAGTGGGCAAGGTGCAGAGATTAGCTGGCCCACATGGTGAAGGTGATATATATAGGGCAGGGCAGGGCCAGTGGCGAGCCGACAAGCAGGTGGGGCTGACGAGTGAGCGGGCAGGGGCAGGGCCGTCCAGAGATAGTATTTGCCGGTTTGCGGGGAACGCAGTGCTGGGTGGGCAGGGAAGCAAGAGGCAGCAGCAGCTGGAGGCAGGCAAGCTCCGGGGACCATGGGGGGGCAGTTAGCTAGGCCACGCGGGGACACAGTGTCGGGTGGGAAGGGAAGCAAGTGGCAGCAGTGGCTTACCCAGGCAGGCAGGAAGATTTGGAGCAATTGGGCCTCAGGCACGTCCTCGTGGGAAGGCAGGCAGAGACACTGTGTGGTGACTAATTGCTTGGTAAACTTATATAGACTGCTAAGCCTATGCTGGAGTGGGGAGGTGAGATGAGGAGTGATTGGGAGGGCGGGGTTGAGCGGCGTGAACCGGTGCGAACCGGCTAGATTTCACCTCTGGTTGTCACTCAAGATCTACCTGTATTAGAATTGACTCCAGGTCTTCTTTTAAAGGGAGCTAACCTTTTGTAAGCATGAAAAACCAATGAAACATCTCATTGCTTGATGTGTATGGAGATTCTCAATCTAACAGGTCATGATTGCTCCAAAGGTGCTTTCTCCAAAGGGCAACTGGACTTTTTCATTCCCCTTTGAAAACATGCTTCTCATCCAAGAATCTTCTGCAAGAACTGAAGAAGCTTCTTGGATCAGAAATGAAAAGTTTTCAAGGAAAAATAAAAAAAATCAAGAAAAGTCCAGTTGTCTTTCGAACAGCACCTTTGGGATCTCATTGCTTGGAAAACTGGGGTGCATCCAATAATACAATGGGGAGGGGGAGTCATAATGCAGATACAGACACACACACACACCCTATTTTGTGAAAGGTCTAGCAAGAATCAAGGACTGCAACAGATATCCACCTGGCTTTAGAATGCTACTACTTAGTTAAATGGAATTGGCTCACTGTATGACTTTGGCTTTTTGGAGAATTCACTTTCTGGTGAATTCTCATGGAGCTATTTTGGAAGCAATCGGTGACATTGTGCAGAGGTTATCTTTCCACAGCCAAGAATTCAGATTCATTCCTACTAGCCGCAAGCTGGCAATGCTGTAAGGATTGTGGCTGAGGCTCTGAAGGCTTGGACGGTCTCCAAACTCAGCATCAGATAGCTATGTCCTCTAGTGAAAGGAAGGTGTAATGGGGAAGGACGAAGGGAAGGAAAACAGGAAGGAGAGAAAGAAAGAAAACAAGAGAGAGAAGCTAGGGATGTTTTTACCCACAAATGATTGTAAAGTTACAAATAGTCTCCAACTTAGAATAGAATAACAGAGTTGGAAGGGACCTTGTAGGTCATTTAATCCAACCCCCTGCTCGGGCAAGAGACCCTGTACCACCTCTGACAGAAACTTAACGTCACAATTGGGACCAGAATTTCTGTTGCTAAGCAAGGTAGTTGTTAATACCCAATTTTACTACTTTTTTTTTGAAGCTGGCTGGGAAGATTGCAAATAGCAATCACATGATCCCAAGAAGCTTCATCTGTTGTAAGTACAAGCCAGTGGCCGAGAGCCTGAATTTGGGTCATGTGACCATGGGAATGCTGCGAGAGTGATACATGTAAGGCACTTTCATTGATATTGTAACTTCAAATGGTCACTAAATGAATGGTTGCAATTAAAGGACCACATATACTAGATTTTGGTTGCGAGCAACCAAGATCTATGAAAAAAAACTATAGAAAACTGCAGGAAAGAAATCTTTGCTTGGCCATCTAATTGTTACCCAGATGTTTACAGCCCAGATCTGATACCCCAGGTGAAAATACAAAGGCTAACCATAAATAGCACACATCATTCTGTCTTTTAATTTTATTCAGTCTTTCCTGCCCTCAAAAGATGGGGTCTGAGCTGGCTATTTGGTAGTTTCACCTGTTCTGTTTCTAACAGGCTAACTTAAAAAAACAACTCAGGTGCAGGCCCACCAAATAAGAGTTCAGTGATCTTTGTGATCACACCCACACCCACCCAACCCAGAGCATGCCCTTTCTTGTCTCTTCTCAAAAAGACACAAGAATCTGCTGACAAGCAACTGTGCTGCATCACTAAGCTCAACGCTTCTAAAGTTATTCTTTCGCTGATCTGTAGCGCGTACACACCATCCAAGCATCCAATGCCAGCGTGCCCTCCGGCCATCTCCCAAGGGAGTCGTCCAATCCAATCCCAAGGATAAATTCCCCGCTACAGTATTTATAGCAGTATTTCTGTATCCTGGTGACAAGAGCGTCAAGCATGTCAAATGTTTGTGCAACCAACATCAACAGGAGGGCAAGAATGGACCCTGCATCTAAGGGGCCAGGATAGACCTTGCTTTTGGAGTTGAGAGATCTGATGGGACGTGAGATCAAGGCCATGTGCTATCCACTCATCTGCAATTGTGAGCGTGTGTTGTGGTCCCAACGGCAACTGGGATGCTTCATTAGAAAACTCCAGATGGCTGAAAGAGAAGATGGTGCGGAAGCAGCTTCCTCATTTTCCTGTTCTTTCACGGAAGAACAGAAGCACTTCAGCATCTCAATTGCAAACTAGCAACTGCTTTCTCCGTTACACTCCTGCCCCTGCAGTTTTCTCAAAGCATCCCAAATGGATGGGTCTTCCTTGCCGGCGGTCCCCGAGCTTGGAGGGCACTTGAGTGGAGGGTGCTTGTGCTCGCGTGCGAAGCTCCACCTACGCGAGGGGGAGGGCACTAACGCACCGAGCCCCATTTGCGCAAAAGGAGCGTTGCGCGCGAGCGCAACTGCTCTCTGACCACGCAAGTGGAGCTTAGCGTGCCAACCGCAAGTGGCTGCCACTCGTGCAAGTGGAATTTGGTGCACATATGCTCGCCCATTTTTTCTGCCCTGGCCCGGTTTCAAACAGGCCGCAGCCTGATTGAAGTGGGCCGCAGACCAGGAGTTTGGGGTTCCCTGTTCCTTGCAAATAGCAATCTAATGACAAAGAATATAAACCAATTTTATCTGGTGCTCTACGGCTGAAGAATTCCAGGATACATTATTATTATTATTATTAATTTATATTTATATACCGCCCCATTCCGAAGACTCGGGGCGGTTCACAGCTTATGAT
>JANHFL010002031.1:140877-159624 GCA_032468155.1 Oxyrhabdium leporinum | reverse complement strand
ATCTGTTAAGTGTTTGTACCCAGTCTGACACATCGTGTAATGAAAGAATGGTTTTGGAAAATAAAAAAAACTTATTGTGAAAAAAAAAGAAAAAGAAAAAGGTCACTTTTTTAAAGACAGCAAAGTGCGCATTCTGGACAGAGAGGACCGCTGGGTTGAAAGGGTTCAAAGAGGCTATCTACATTAAGATTGAACAACTCTCTCTCAACAGAAGGGGGGATACGACACCGCCTATCTCCTGTTTTCAACACAGTCCTTTCAGCAGTTCCAAGAAGGCTCCATACCCATTTTCACTATTCAGGTGACCCTGAGGGCACAGAGAAACCTCCAAGGACTCGCAGAAAGAGTGCTTTTGACCAGATGACTGCAAGGAATATAAATCCTTCTATTCTTCACCATTCATTCAGAACTGAAGAAGCTTCTTGGATGAGAAGTGAAACGTTTTCAGGAAAAAAACAAAGAAAAGTCCAGTTGCCTTTTGAAAAAAGCACCTTTGGGACTTTTCCCATGACTTGGATGACTGAGAATCTCCATGGAGAAATAATAAAGAATCTCTAGAGGCAGAGCAGGAGGCTGGATTAGAAGACCTTCAAGGTCCCTTCCAGCCCTATTATGCTATGCTCTATGCAAAGAGAAGGAAATGTTTTTGAGTAAGTCTCAATTATTACTCTTTACAATATTTATTCTGCCTCCAAATTTCAAAGAAGGTATGGTTGTGGTATCATCAAAGGAGAGAGGGCTGATATTTCCAGTGTTTTGTTGATGGGGAAGATCTAAGATTTTTCAAAAGCAAAATAATTGTGTCAAATGCACAAGAATAGAAATGTACCCTTTTAGTCTTTGTTTAAAAAACATGAAAAATCATTCAACTGAAAACCAGCTTTCTAATTTTGCTGGCATAAGTTTTAGACGTTTGTGTAGGATTCTCCCCCCAAATATGACAATGGCTTGCCAAAACCTGAAAGGAATTTCCACACTACATGCAAAGCATCTAGCTTTTACTGTATCATATAAAAATCAATGCTAGCCATTTAGTATTGATTCTCATTCTCTCTGCAAAGCTGCAGTCTTCTTTAAAAATTGAACTTTGAGTTTTGTGTCTTGCTTACATTATATTATGACAAAGCTTCAGCAATTTGACTTTATATAAGTAGACCAGATCAATATTTCTGAATCAGGTATCTTCTGTATGGGTGGTTTAAAGCTCCTATCACGCCAGATTCTAGAAGGTATCAGTTTGGAGAAGACTGATTATGAACAATGCAGCGTGCAGCAGTGATGCAGTGTGCAGCAACAGTCAGAAAAGCTGATACAATCCTGGGTTGTATAAACAGAGGCATAGCATCAAGATCACATGAAATATTAGTGCTGCTTTATAAAAGCCTAGTTAAGACCACACCTGGAATACTGCAACCAATTTTGGTCACCACACCCCAAAAAAAATGTTGAGACTTTGGAAAAAGTTCAGAGAAGAGCAACTAAGATGACCAAAGGCCTGGAGACTAAACCATATGAAGAATGGCTGCAGGTTTTGGGTTTGGCTAGTCTAAAGAAAAGAAAAATTAGGGGTGACATGATAGCAGTATTCCAGTATTTGAGGGGCTGCCGCAAAGAGGGGGTCAAATTATTCTCCAAAGCACCAGAGCGCAGGACAAGAAACAATGGTTGGAAATTAATCAAAGTGAGAAGCAATCTAGAATTAAGGAAAAACTTCCTAACAGTGAGGACAATTAACCTGTGGAACAGTTTGCCTTCAGTAATCATTGGCACTCCATCACTGGAGTTTTTTAAGAAGAGACTAGACATTCATTTGTCTGAAATGGTATAGGTTCTCTTGCTTGAGCAGGGGGCTGGATTAGAAGACCTCCAAGGTCCCTTCCAGCTTCTATTCTATTCTATTCTATTCTATTCATAACCAAAATGACTTCCTACAGCTTTGGATTTTAATAATGAGCTTAACATTTTCAAATTGAAGAAACTGCTAAGTTTTTTTCTTTTTTCTTTTTTTTAAGGTAAATCTTAATCTTATTACAGTAGATGACACAAACCTAGTCAAGTCAAATTGAGATTATCCCCAATCAGTTTGAAATGTATTACCCAGTATCAGAAGACATATTTTATACAAAATAGAAATTGTTTGAATTGGTTTGGTTTTAATGATTTTTCAGATCATATAAGAGCTAGAAGAGATGATAGAGGAAAATATTTGTAGCTCAGGGTTGAAATGAGAAGTCATTGGTGCTTCTGAGCTTGGTAGTTTTCTTGCAGATGTTTCAATACCAAACTTGGTAACATCATTGATGTTACCTGGATTGGTTATGAAATGTCTGCAAAAAGACCATCAAGTCTTCAAGAGCATCAAGGACCTCTCCGAGAGAAGACAGCCAGTTTGGTATAATAGTTAAAGCATCAGATTAGAAACTGGGTGACCGTGAATTATAGTCCTGCCTTAAATCGAACTGATTGTCCTTGAGCCAGTCATTCACTCACTAGGAAGGAAGCAATGGTAAACCACTTCTAGAAATCCCAAAAGTGCTTTTTCAAAAGACAACTGGACTTTGTTTTTTTCTTGAAGATGTTTTGTTTCTCATCCAAGAAGCTTCTTCAAGGAAAAAACAAAGCCCAGTTGCCTTTTGAAAAATCACTTTTGGCACAATCATAACCTGGATGAGTGAGAATCTCCAAAAACCTTGGCAAGAAAACTGCAGTGACAATACCAGGCAGTTGTCAGGAGTCAACACAGACTCGAAGACACTAGAAAGAAAACGAAAACAGATAATGAGTCAGCGTAATATCATGATTAGTATGTTACAATACTGGTAAATAGCTTTGAGTTCAATTTCTACTTAACTTTCTGGTTGGTTTCACACATAATGCTTAATCATAAATGCACGCTAACAACATCCAGCATTTCCAGTCTAACCATACTATGGATTAACATAATGGCCTTTTTCACAGAATAAAAGTCTAAGGTAATGACTGTTTACACGCAATACGCTAAACTGCAGTTTATTTATCTTTATTTTAGCCTAGTTCAGCATGTTCTGAACTCATATTTAAATTACTTTGGACTGGTAATTGCATTTCGCCTAAATGTAAGCATGTGAGAAAGAAAAAAGAAAAACCCATGTAGTATTTGTTGCAGGAAGAACAAATTAACAACCCAATAGGGAAAATAAGCATGCTATTTTATTTTATTGTTTTTATTTCTTAAATATGCTATAAATATGCAATGAGGAATATCCATCTGTCTTAAAACCGAATGATAAGGTGGGCAGGGACATCAGCCATGAACCATTAACATACCATTACAGTCACCGTGGTTGGAAACAATGAAAATGCATGTTATCGCAACAGATTACTGTTCTAGTATAGCTTAGCAGAGAACGAATAATTTGGCATCTCATGCCGAAACATAAATACAACAAAAACAAAATAAATGTAACACAGTTTGAACTTAGAGCTGTATTTATTCCCCCGAATAATAATGCCCGACCTCATTACCCAGAATTGCTGAACTTTCTCCTTCAGGAATCAACACTTCCACAGATCTTACTATGGTTTGATTTGATCCAATGTCCTTGACTTATGATTGGTTGCTTAGCGACCACTTGGAGTTACAATAGACTTTACCCAAAGCTACTCACAATTCAGGTTTGAACATCAAATGGCTGCCACCCCCTTAGTTACCTGATCCCATTTTGGGACTCTCGGCAATCAGCCTGAACTTACCATACTTTTCAAAGTCCCATGGTGACATAGCAGTGATTTATAGAAATAGCACTTAGACTTATATACCTCTTCATAGTGATTCGCCATCCTTTTTAAGCCACTTACAGAGTCAGCCTATTACTCCCAACAATCTGGGCCCTCATAAGGATAGAAGACTGAGTCAACCCTGAGCCGGTCAGAATTGAACTGCTGGCAGTCGGCAGAATTAGCCTGCAATACTGCATTCTAACCACTATACCACCACGGCTCTTTATGATGTTGTTGTTTTTCCTGGAAACCAGCATTTGCTTCTGGTTTCTACAGTCACATGGTAGAACTGCTTAACAATTGATATGACTTATGACCATAATTCTGGGGTCAGTTTTAGTCATAAATCAATGACTATCTGTAATGCTGATTTTTCATGGGACAAAGGTATTATTTAGTTCTATGGTTTTAGGAACATATTTGCATATTGCAATAGTTCAGCTCAAGGTGAAGGCGGGTAGATGTAGGAGGAAAATCACATTAGTCCAAGTGATGGATCTAATTCTGCAGTCTCTACAGAAAGTTTTCCAGGACTTCAGTGAAGGCGATCTCATTGTGAGAACCAGTCTTGCTTAGCAACTATCAAACTGAGGTTACTAATTCATCAAGTGCCTGGAGAATGGGATGACTGAACCCATCACTTAAAATGAAGCATAGCTCCTTCTTTGTTTGTGAATGCATATATATTATGACCAGTGGAGAGCAGTGGGGGGGAAAAAGGGATAATATAGTAGAAGAGACCACAATCTCTTCCAGGCTCAGGTCTCAGCTTGAACACTGAGTTTTATATTGTGGACTCACTTTCAAAAAATAGAAAAAAAAAACAAACCCAGCACGGATGGAACGGGTGCCAAGACAAAATTTCATTTCATTTTATTTCATGTCCATTCATGGATAATTTAATACAGGTGGATCTCGACTTACAACCACAATTGAGCCCAAAATTTCTGTGGCTACGTGAGACATCATTTTACAACTTTTCCTGCCACAGTGGCTAAGTGAATCACTGTAGTTCTTAACTGAGTAACACAGTTGTTAAGTGAATCTGGCTTCCCCGTTGACTTTGCTTCTCAGAAAATCACAAATGGTGATCCTGTGACCCCAGGACACATAAATATGAGCCAGTTACCAAGCATTTGAATTTTGATCACATGATCATGGGAATGCTGCAATGGTCATAAGTGTGAAAAATGGTCATAAGTCATGTTTTTCAGTGCTCTTGTCAATTTAAATTGGTCACTAAATGAACTGCTGTAAGTCAAGGACTACCCGTGTTGTTAACAATCCGGGATATTATTGATTTTACATCTGGGCAAAATGTTTGAAGCTCCAAATGTGAATATTCTAATTAATGTGCTTACCTCTCAGTTGATTGTTTCCATCCTCAGTAAATATTTTGAGAATTTCCAGGAGTCTGTAGGAGCTGTATCCAAGGTTTTGACAGTAGATCTGCAGAGTCCTGGTCTCTAGGGTTATACCCTACCATTTTGGTATAGTGGAAGCTTGGAGAAGACATATAAGGACAGGGAAGACTAGTGGTGAAATCCCCATTTGGTTAAGAGGCTCATGGGAGACTGCAGGCTAATCCTTTCTCTTTTCTCCTACTTACTTAATCTAATATACACATTTGTGTATATATAAATGCTCCTTCAAGCTTGCATGCACATATGGGGGGAAAATCATATTCAATACTCTCTTAATTTCCTTCCAAAAAGGGTGAATCAAATTTAATATGATGCGTGAAATACACTTCCCTTGAATAAATTGAAGCTTATAATTTCAACAGCAAAGAGATAGCAAAGCTAAGGCGAAGCCTAATGGCATAGAACCAACAGGGACCATCTTGATGTTATTGGAAAACATCTAAGCTAGGATTCTCAAAACTGTAGAAAATTCCCAAGATCTTCACCATCACGTTTTATCTGAAGTTGCCAGGGATTGAACTTGCAGCCTCTGGAATGGAAAGCAAATGATGTATCACTGAACTACAATGCCTGCTGTGTTGTAAACATAAACCACAAAACATCTGTCCCATCTGCTAAAGGTTGGCTCTTCTACTGCATACATACATGTTCAATAAATTATTGCCAATAAATGAGAAAGATGCCAGTTGTGGAATCCTTGATGCTCTCTTGGCTGTTCGCTTGCAGAAGTTTTATTACTGAACTAGGTAGCATCATCTGTGTGAGTGAGTGTTGGGTTTGCTACTTGTTTATATATAGTAGCTTGCCCTGCCAGTTTTGGTGGGTATTTGGTTTCCTCCTTGGTAGTTTAATTAACGAAGTATCTCCCGGACTGGACCTTTTCTCCAAATTATGAAAGCGATGTCACACTGTTATGTCAAGCTCTTCACCTTTCATAAATACATTGATACTACAATGCACATAGCAAAGAGACAGAGCTTGTGTCACAATGCTACAACATGGCTTTAGTGATTCCCACCCACCCCCTCCCAACTTTGATTCCTGTGGAGAGGCCTCTGGTGCATTAAAATCTTCCTTTCAATTCTTCATATCTTTTATCGCCTGTGATTTCCTGCCTTCACGAAGCTGAGAATTTCTTTGGAATTTCTCTTGATGCTGCTTTTTGAGCTCATTGAATGATGGGAGGAGACTGTGCATAATTGCTTGCATTGTGCAATTCTTAGTGCCCTCTGAACTTGGTTATTTGTTTGTAGATGGTTTACTACATGCTAGGTAATATCATCAATGCAAGTGTAACTCTTTTTCTCTCACTTGTACTTCTCTCACTTTGAAACCTCCTTGAGTGGCGCAATGGTTAGAACGCGGTACTGCAGACTATTTCTGCTGACTGCTGGCTGCCAGCAGTTCGGCAGTTCAATTCTCACCAGCTCACTCATCCTTCCGAGGTGGGTAAAATGAGGACCCAGATTGTAGGGGGCAATATGCTGACTCTGTAAACTGCTTAGAGAGGGCTGCAAAGTACTGTGAACTGGTATATATTGTAAATCTAAGAGCTATTGCTATTCCCTACATCTCCAATCTCCAAAAAAAAAAAAAAAAAAAGGGCCCACAGGAAGAGTTCTTTCATGGAGATTTTCTTTGGGAAGGAACAAGGATAGCTGTGGAAATCCAGGATAGCTGTAGAAATCATTATCAATAACCTTAATAGCAATAGCATTATTGCTAGGAGCCGTGGTTGTGTTATGGTTAGAGTGCAGTACTGCAGGCTACTTCTCCTGACTGCTGACTGCCTGCAATTTGGTGGATCGAATTTCACCTGGCTCAAGGTTGACTCAGCCTTCCATCCTTCTGAGGTCAGTAAAATGAGGACCCAGATTTTTGGGGGCAATATGCTGAAATTTGTAAACCGCTTAGAGAGGACTGTAAAGTACTGTGAAGCAGTATATAAGTCTAAGTGCTCTTGCGAATACCCTTAATATTGATCAATAATATCACTAATTAATAATGATTAACAACAATCAATTCACATGATCAAGAAACATATTAATTAATGAAGAATGAACTGCATGAAAGTGAAAATTCAGCAAGTAACTAACAACAGCAAATGTTGCCTTTGTGGCGAAAAGGATGAAAAAAAAAAGATCAGTTTTGGCTACACCAAAATTACAAAAATTGGCTACAAGCAGAGTCATGACCATGTTGCCAAAATTATTCACTGGAAATATTACCAGGGGTTTGGATTTGTCAAGTATCACTGGGACCGTGACACTGAGAAAGTTTTGAAAAAGGAGTGGGAGTTTATATCTTATGGGAACGTAAGATACAAACAGATAGGCACCTTGGTCTAACATGCCTGATATAATAGAAAAAAAGAAAGTCTGATTCATTAATGTTGCTATTCTCAATGATGTTAGGATTGAGAGAAACAATTGGAAAAAATGATAAAATACTGGAACTTGTAGATGGAAATTGTATGCTTTTATGGAAAAAGACATCTACTTTTATACAACTATGATTGGAGCCCTTGGAGCAATAGTTAAAGGAGTCCCTCAATATTTGGAAATTTTGAATTTATGAGACCTGAGTACCCTAATTTTACAGAAAAACCACCCCGTTAGGAACTGCCTATATTATCAAATTCTAATAAGTCTTGGGTACTTGGTTAGGACTTGAATTAGTAGGTTTCCACCAATCTTACACCGTGAATTAACTATAGATTAGTAATTATTAATAATAATGCCACAGTGAAACAGACTTCTCTCAAACATTCTTTGGCAACCTTCTCATTTAATAAGTGCAAGGACACTCCACTTTCTCATAAAAACATCTCTTCTCTCTGAAAAATCTTTTCAAAAGCAAATTCTCTTTCATCAAACAGCAGATAGGAAGAAAATGTAGGAGAATTTTCCTACACTGCATTACTTTGAATGTGATTTTCCCTTGGGTCTAAGTCCATATTCCTAAAGCGACTGTTTATCTTTGTGAAATTGTTAATTTTCCTGCTTTTCTCCTTTCTTCTGGAAAGATTTCTATCTGTCCAAATCAGAACCCAAGGCATAGAGCAATCACTACTGAAGTCTGTGTTTCTGGACCTTTCTTTCTTGTTTGACAAGGCAATAATCACCAGTTTACTTATTTACTTACTTAGGTTTAAAGGCTTTTTTAATCATGACCCATCTTAAGTTATTATATCATTAATTTCCTTTAAAACAATATATAGAATATCAAGAAGATACTCACTTCATGCTATATCAAGAAAACAAGAACACAACATAACATTACTGTAAAAGGGACCTAATCCCATCTGTTCCCAAAGGATTTCTGGAACAGCCAGGTGCCCAGGTGCCCTTTAAAGAGAACCATCTCTGGAGACATCATGGAGAAAATCATCTATGTGGTTGCTAGGAGTTGAAAATGACTTGATGACACATAATCAATCAAACAATCCTTAGAGAAAATGAAGACCTTCTTGGAAGGTTTAAGTCACATCCACTAATCACCAACTGCCCTAACCTTCTACTTGAATGTATTGTTTCAGATCACGCTCATTTTCTTTCTTTGCAGTTACTTACGTTGCATGACAAGAGACGTCTGATCACGGAAAGCAAAGTAGAATGATCAGTGATTCCCTATTTCTGTGAAGTGCATGGAGTGAAGTCTCATTAGTCCTATTCTTCATCCTATGCAGGGGTGGGCTGCTGCATGGACACAGAGGTTTGGGCAAACCTCTTGCTCTGAGCTCTGGCTGGGCCTGCCCACCTGCCCTTGCCCTAAACTATTTCTAAATAACTTACCTTTCCACCGCCCACGCTGCTCAGGTGAGCTCTGCGCCGCCCCTGCTGCTTTCATCATCAGCTGCCTCCCTGTAGTTTTGCCTGAGCCCCAATGTGCATGCGCGACCAGCGAACCTCTTGCCAAAGCAAGAGCAGCCCGCCTCTGATCCTATGCCGTGGAATAACATCCCACTGTAGAATTGTCTACCTTTCCAGGTGACCCAGGCAAGAAACACCACCAGATGAGCTATTTCTACTTTAGTGTAAGGCTATATTAACAGTATCTTTCAAGTCTGAAAGTACAAATCTCCTGTTATCTCCTTAACAGCTTGAAAAATAGAAAGGCTCCCTTCTCTTTTTCCACCCATTATACACCTGGGAGCTGTATGCTCTTACCTGACCGTTCTGTGGCAGTATTTCTTCCCAATGTCTCTGAAGCTCTTTCTCATACTGTTTACTATAACAGGAATCACAATCAGGTTTGCCTTACAGTTTTGAATTTATTTTGGAGGTCCTACACAAACAGTAGGATAGTCAGGCTCAACACGTTCTACAGTTCTTTAATTCCCGAGATTATCCTTCGGCTTTTAAAAATTTTATTTTAGCTTTTACCCCATGGAAGTTTTAATTTAAATACTATTTGTTGTTGTGTAAATGATTGAGGGTCTGTTTTGATTTTCACAGCAGCTATAAATTAGAGAGAGAGAGAGAGAGAGAACACAAAACCATAACATTTTTGTACCAATTTTCTCATATATTATAGCATAGGTAAATTCTTAAAATGGAGCCTCCTTAAAAATGGACTCCTTCCAAAGGATTGTGACAATAGCCGAGAATAGCAACTGCTTGCAGAATGGCACAAGACTACCACAAGGCTGTCTCTGTAGGAAAGCTGAGCTCGTATTGGCTGGGCAGTTCTGTCAGTAACTACACAAAACAGAAAAGTAAGTTGGGTGTTGCTGGGCCCTGGAGGTAGCTGTGAAGCAGGCCAAGTCTTCAAAGCTACAACAGCTTTGCACACACCAGTAGCCTTTAAGCCAGCCTGAGGGTCCCTTGGGTGGCTGAGTCAGGAACAGGTAGAGGACTTACAGGAACTGTGAGGGGGAGCAGGCCCAAGCCCCATGGGGTGGAGCAGCAAAGAATGGACTCAGCTCTACATCCTGAGGCATCACTTGATGTGCTTAATGATTTGCATGGTCGCTTAACAACTGCCCCGGAGAACAGTTTTAGGGGTCATTAAGGAAGCTGATCATGTGGGTTTGTGTCATGACTTGTGATGGTAATGGGCAGGCTCTATTGCAGTAGCCACATTAGGACTATCTGTACTTGTTTTGCCTCCATGAAACCTTTTAATAACAATTTGTGTATACATCTTAGTAGGTGTCGATTCAAATTTTGTCATTTGTCTTTCTTTGCTAAGATAGCTTTTTACCACAGAAATTTTTATTTTTCATAATTATGTTGAATTGTGAATATTTTAATTTTTATTGTAAGTGGACATGAATTGATATGGATTTGATGATATTAAAAATTAAAAAATAGACGGGCTGCATGCCCAAGTATCTACAAAAATCTAAGGCACTGGATTGAAAACATATAATAACAATGTTATAGTTCACAAGTTCATTATAAACTTTTAGCATATTCTGGTCCTGAATAAATTTCTTTCTTCATAAAAGAGGATAAGAAGCAATTGATGAATCTATTCCCTCATCTATTTCCCACAGTAGCAAGATGTCCACAAGAAGTATATTGAGGAAAATATCTTTCCACTATTGGTACCACAACTATTATTTCACTCTAATATAGATCATAGATAGTCTTTATCTGTAGCAAAAGATTGTAAAACAGAATTAATGATCAATAATTGAAGTGCAGTTCCACAAAGGAAAAAAGGGGATTGCTTAACAGGGACAGAAAGTACAATTAGTTGTCTTATAGCACTACCACCAATATTCAGTGAATGCAACAGAGTGATTAATATATAACTGAAATGAGAACAAATGGCACAATTTTTAATGTAGAGTATGGATAATATTTTTGGAGACATTTAGTTGTTTGTCACATGTTTGGAAGGGCCAGACACTTTGGCAGAAACGATGACATTTTCCAGCTTGACAAGCTATGGGCCTGGAGTTTGGTATAAGCCTTCAGAGCGTATTCCTTTATCAGTAGGCTTTCAAACTGTGTTTATTTGGCTGCAATACTGATAACTCAAGAGTTCCTGGATATTCTAAGTCTTTGGGGTCAGGAAGTGAAGACATGAAACCCAATTTTAGATAATAAATAAAAATCCTGCCATAACAGAAGTATTTCAGAAAAATCTGGATTACCTAATAAACAACAAGGCGAATGCATTGATTTCAACAATAATGAACAGTAATATTTTCAACATGAAATTGCCTAAGTCTGGAAATTAGATGAATGGTCTAACTCTGGCTCCCCAATCCCAACCTTTTGCACGTTGATGTAGAATATTAAAGCAGAAGTTATAACATTTAGGTAAATATAATTTCTTGTTGTGATTGGATTTGAACGAAAATGGCTAGCACATGGACTGATATAATGTTTCTAATAAAAAGTTTACCAAAAAAGTAATTGAAGTAGTGTTGAAATGGGGCAGGAAACTCAAATGCTGGTGAACATGATCTGCTACAGGAATGATATTAATCATTTAAAAGGGGAAAGGAGAAATACAGCATAAGCTTATTTCTGCTCAAGAGAGCTTCACACATAATTAAAAACTCACCATGGAGCAAAGTCCCCTCTAGATTCAGAGATTTGGTTATAAATTTAAACAAGGCTTAAAAATCTCAAACAACTTAGACAAATTTTAAGATTGTTCTATAAGAAAGACCTTGAATAATGTATATGATTGCAATGAGTTATTGAAACTGCTGCCACAGCAATTTGGTACTGTATTAAACTAAATTAAATATAATTTAATGGTTGCAGTTATTTCGTTTAGAAATAGTTTCAATCTCTTTGACAAACAGAACCATGGGCCTAAAAACAGTACCTCACATATAAGACAGACTTTTAGTGATGCACCAAAAATGAAATAAGGTATTCATATATTTTTTATGCCAGACCTCTAAAGGTATTGTACCAAGTTGAAGATGCTCTCTGGCTGCACAAAACAGACTCTTTCACAAATGTGAAAATGAGACTTCAAAAAAGGTAATAGAATATTTCTGATCTTAAAATATAAGTCAAACCCTGGAATAGAATGAATAGCAGGATTGGAAAATGTGATCAAGAAATAGTCCAAGCAAACTCTTAGTCAACCTTGAACTAACAGTATACAAATACTAGCAATCAAAGAAGACAACTGGTACTCAAACTCCTGGGCAGTTATAAGCTTCAAACAAAAAGTACTGAGGATTTAAGTAACTTGGAGACTGTGCTCCAGATGGGCAGAATAAAGAATCAACAGGATGATCTGTCTGAATGAAAGAGAAGCACATGGTGGGTCTTAACTACTTCATTGTTTTGCTCTCATCAGTAAAAGAAAGCAATGCAGTATGAGTAGTGCCTATGGGATATACACTGACCAGCTGATCTGCCTTAGAAATAGGAACATTTCAGAATTGTCTAGTTTCTTTTCTTCAAAAAAGGCTTTGAGCTGACCAATTTATAGGTTGGTTGGATCACGTTACATGGGTCAATTGGCTGGGTACTCATATGGCAAAGAGGTATTTTAAGATATTGGTCATACATTAGAAGCAACTCCTCTTTAAATTAATGAAGGAAGGAGTAACATAATTCTAATTTCGTCATTATAGGAAATGCATAAATAACAAGACTCTGTCTTTTCTATACTCCAATAATTCTCCTTCTGCAAAAGTGCATCTATTACTCTGTTTTCCCCCATGTAGACATATAAACTACTTCCATTCATAAATCACTGGGGAAGTAAAGCTCTCACAGACCATTGACAAAACATACTCAGTTTCATACACACAAGTTATAATAGCTAATCAATATTAGCAAAAATCTCACTTCTAATTTTCCTTCTATCAAATGTTTACATTTGCTTATAATAAAGATTGCTTGTCAGATGCTTAAGTTACTCAAGATAACCAAAACTTACTTCCATTGTAACCAAGGAGAGCATAAATTTTAACCAAAGATTGCATCTTTTATGTTTTCAGAGCTATAACAAACAGTATTATAAGTTTGAAGAGTAAAATATTTAAATCCATAACACATTTATGCTTAAGTACAAATATGTGTCATAGTGAATGTTAACTTCTGTCATAGTAAACATTCCAACATTACCCTGTTGTACTCATCAGTCTTAGTATACAGAAAGATTTCTTTTTAAAATTTATTTCCATTTAACTACTCACTAACAAAGCTATTCCTTAGCTCATCTCTGCCATAACCTTCTCTATTCAGAAACATATGGGAAAAGACATTAAATAACTACTGCAAAGCATAGACTTCTAGTATTAGTGCTACACACTGCATACCCCTATTCTTTGTTCCAACTACTCTATTTAATCTATCATTATGATTCAGTGACCCTACACTAAATTTAAAGCAGATCCTTCCTTCCTCCCATGCCTAAATGCACATACTTTTCTGGTTGTAGATGCCCTCAAGTATTATCTACTCTACAGGGTTTCTCTAATCTCACCTCTGAGCTATGCAGTGTTATACAATCAAGAAATTGCTGTGTACAACTTAACTATGGAGGTTTACACACAAAACAAAATTAAGATGTTTTATTAGAAATTTAATTAGAAAACTACCTTTTTAAATATTTATGTACTTTCAGCTTCTAAGGAATATACATACATAATATAACCCAACTTTTATTACATTTTAAAGTACCCAGTCCTAAATTTGTTGATCATATGTAATCATGCAAATGCCTAATTACTAAGAAAGTTAAGATTAAATACAAAGAGCAATTGAAGGATGATTTGTGCTCAGATTATTGCAAATACATATACTCTGTTATTAACTTCATGCCCTTTATGTTGCACCAAAATCTGACCTAATATTTTAGTTTATGATTACAATCTGCAAAATTTATGATCCATTTGTTAATTTTATTATGAGCATTATCTTTTAGCTGTATGTGCTACAAAAGTGATTTAGAAGTGGTGTTCTAGAACGTGCTGAATGTGGATGCAGCAATTTAACAAGGAACTGTGTTTTTTTCAGGTTTCCACATGAGCCTGAAAGAAGACACAGTTCATTTAAGTAGTCAATTAATTACAGCAGCCACATCCTCAGTGGAGATACATCTGTTTTCAGGCTCTATTGAAACCTTTAAAAGGTGTGTTTGCTTTGCATTATGAAAATCTCTTTTGAATCAGGCTTAATGTATATATTTCCAGTCTCATATTTATTTTTTAATTTGTTACTCAGTTTCAAACAGCTATACATTGAAACTCACCAGGACTGTGTTATAACTGTATGAAGATATTTTATTTCTTTAGTGTTATTTGCTGATTGCATTTCTACCTCAATTTTGCTGAGAGGTCAAATCTGCTTCTGAGGTCTTTCTTAATTTAAGAAACATAACAAATGTTATCCCCTGTGAGGTAGTTGTGATAAATGGATCATCCAGTGAGTTTCATTAGGAAGTGTAGACTTGGAGTCAATCTTATCCAAGCTAAGCATTCTCACTAATAATTGAGATCACTCCAAATTATTTGCTCATCAGGACAATTTTTTTAAAAACATACATAGAATTATTTCTCATATATTTTTCAGGCACAAGGTCTCAGTTTGACCTCTCTGGTGATTTTAGTCGACTCTTTACATTAGGTTTTACATTAGGCCTTGTCTTAATTTTGGAATTTTTAAACCTAGTACCATTATCATTTTACCAGACCTTCATATTTACCTCTTTTCCTGCTTATTAATATACTTTTTATATTTAACCCTATTTTGTAAAAGGTCTGCATTCACTTTTTCACTATTGAATAAAAATGAAAAAAGAATAAGACTGATTCAAAGCAGCTGCTATTATTGTCTCACAGCAGCAAAGCACACCAATACGCTGACCAAATTCCATAAACACACAAGAGTAGCTAGCTCACAATGGCTGAGCAGTCATGAGTGCAGTCCACAAATCCACCCTGGCCAAGGGAGTACAACTGATGGAGGGGGAGGAAATGATGGAGGACTAACACAGCCATCTGGTGCACAGAGACTCTCAGGCAAACATTAGGTCATAAAAGCGATAACAAAAGACTGGAATGCAATAAAAAACATAGACGTACAAACATGATGAATGTGTTCTGGACTCCTCTGCAAGGAGTTCATAATGCAGCATACACAGTGATACATGGAGTGCATCAACAGAGAAAAACAGCCACTGACATGAGCACAGGGGGCAACAGAAGCCTGGAGAACCAATTAGCTTAACACTGAAAGACTGAAGAAGCCTGAAGGTTAGTGACAGTGGGGTGTCGGTGGCTTTGAGGATGCTATAGACATTGGTATTCTGTGTTGTAGAGGAATTCTACACTCCCACAGTCCTGAACAATGAAATTCCATCCATAACATCACCACAAGCAGCTGCAACATTGAACACAACACTGTAGATGACTGTTCCGATGCATGAAAAAAAACCCCCAACCAACTGGATTTTAAAAGTTGAAAATGAAATCTTTCCAAACTTCTCTACCTCCATTGTCCAAATCTAGAGATTCAGATGTAGCTTTGGGCACAAATACATAATTGTTAAATGCAGCAAAACATGGACATTTTTCTACATCTATAATAAACCTATTGTTTTTGGCTTTCAAAATAATTCTCAAGTTCCTCATTCTGGCAGGTTTATGAATATTTTCAATTTCTGATTTTTCTAAGATAATGCTGCCTATACTGACAATATTATTTCTTCTTGTGCCAATTATTTCTCTTTACCTACACTTATATCTACATGATTATACATAATACTAACTATGATTATGCAAAAAGATTTCCTAATTTTATTATCCCAGCGCGTTCAGAAAGCAACCGTAGGCACAGATGTAACAAAATAGAAAGTAGTCCCTATCGGATAAGGAATTGGAAGAGAAAAGGCACCATGACTTTTTAATTCTTGGGTACTTTCATCAGAAGGTCAGCAGTTCAGCGGTTCGAATCCCTAGTGGTGCGTACGGAGTGAGCTCCTGTTACTTGTCCCAGCTTCTGCCAATCTAGCAGCTTGAAAGTACGTAAAAAAAATGCAAGGAGAAAAATAGGGATCACTTTGGTGGGAAGGTAACAGCGCTCCATGCGCCTTCGTCTTTTAGTCATGCCAGCCACATGACCACGGTGACATCTTTGGACAGTGCTGGCTCTTCAGCTTAGAAACTGAGATGAGCACCGCCCCCTAGAGCCAGAAACAACTAGCACGCGTGTGCGGGGGAACCTTTACCTTTACATTACTTTCATTATAAAACATATGTATTCTTTGTAAAAAAATATTTACTAATAATGGTTTGTGTGAAACCATCCATAAAATGATACCGGATTCTCAAGAGGATGATTAACAGAATAAAGGATAGCCTCAACAATGACCCTTTCTTTGCCACCAATTTTAGTATTCCATGAGTCTGGGCATTTCAATCTTAGGGTGTTTGATTAGCCTGGGCGTACTGTGGTAGATTCACCTTATGGATGTGAAGAATGCTATGACATCAAATTAAACCATATACTCTTTGTCTAACAGGCAAATATACCAACAAATAAAAGGAATACTGTAACGGTATGTGGGAATGACCTTGGTAGACAGGAGGAAGAGCCACAGACTATACAACAATGAGACAAGCTATGCCTGAGCCAAGAAGAAAGGAATGTGGGAATGATAAACATCTCAGAAGGAACTCATCCTAGTTTCTTGGATTGTAAAGGCAAGGGGGGGAAAGAGATGTACTTTCAATTTGAAAGACTGATGTTATGATTAAGATATCTCCTGCCAGGTAGCTAATCCTAACCCAACTGGTATTTTGCCTCTCCCTGACAAACTTAACCAGTTTAGCCACCAGAGGGCCTTTATACTGGCATGATGTCATCTCTTCCCCTCAGCTGTCCTTCAAGTCAATACAGGAGTCTTCCCAACATAGAAAGACAATGCCTGTGTGACTCTGGATGCAGAGAAAAAACAGCATGTGCTTCTCCAGTGCCTGTATTTTAGAGACATTCACACTAGCCTCATTTCACCATTTCTGTATAAATATCCAGAGCACACATGACAATTTTATATTATTTTTACAATTTTATGTTGGCCAAGTTCTGCTCAGCAGAGCTTAAAATGTCAGATGATGACCTGTACCACTAGCCTTAATGAGTATTTTAATAATTAGTTAAGAGTATGTAGTAGATTTAGCTAGTCTTACATTAACTTTTACGTCTTTTTATATTATTTTAATGCATCCCTTTTTTCTTTTGTTTTACATATATCTATGCATCTACGTATATCTTGCTATCTATCTACAGTATGTGTATGTTGTTTATGTTTTTTAAGTTTGTGTAATTTTTGTTTTAATATTTTTAGCTTTTTAAAAAATTGCTTGTATCCCGCCCTCTTTATTCCATTCTATTACCATAATAAAGATTTGATCAATTGATGTCAGTCTTGCAAGATAATCCAGACAAGAAGCACACTCGAAACATATTTTACAAATGCAGGTAGTCCTCAGTTTACAACAGTTCATTTAGTGACCATTTGAAGTTACAATGGCACTGAAAAATGTGACTTATGACCATTTTTCACGCTTATGATTATTGCAACATCCCCATGGTCATGTGATTTACATTCAGATGTTTGACAACTGGTTCATATTTGTGATGGTTGGTTGTGATGCTGGGGCAAGTGATTCCCCTTTTTTGACCTTCTGACAAGTAAAGTCCGTGGGGAAGCCAGATTCACTTAACATTGGTGTTATCAATTTATCAACTGCAGTGATTCACTTAACAAATGTGACAAGAAAGGTCGTAAAATGGGGCAAAACTCATTTAATAAATTTTTCATTTAGTAACATAAATTTCGGGCTCAATTGTGGTCATAAGTCGAGGACTAACTATGTTAAAGAACCCATGTGTCATCATTTCAGAGATATTTCCTTGCCAGATTCCTCAATGCCTTCAACAGTGGCAGAGCTTCTAATATACTGAAAAAGTTCTTCAGAATTCATGGATATGTTCCGATATGTATCTGCTTTGAAAGTAACCTGTACTGCACTGTATAGCACAGACATCAGCATTTGATCAAAGGAAAAGTTTTATGAAATTTTGCATTATAATGCTTTATTATAACGATTTATGATAATTTTTATATCATCAAATGTTTTATAAAATTTGCCAAATTTCAATTCCATGGGAGTCATGGGTCCTGGATTTTGGAACCATTCTGCAAGTTAACTCATTTGAGGTATCTTGGCTCAAAAAATTTTGCCCTATGATGCACTGTTTTGCCCAACTAAAATATAACAAACAAGCATTATATTTTCATAGTATATAATACCACTATAGTAACTATATAGATTCCCTTAAAGGTAGTCCTTGACTTACGACAAAACCAGGGATCTCGGTTGTTAAGCACAGCGGCCAAAAAGTGAGACATCACGTAACCACTTCGCTCAACGCAATCCTGGGACTTCTGGTTGCAGTTGCTAACCTATTATGTAATAGGTATATTGTATCTATATATATTATATTATCTACCTATTAAGAGCCTGGGTGGCACAGTGGTTAAAGTGCTGTTGTACTGCAGGCCACTTCTGCTGACTATTGGCTGCCTGCAATTTGGCAGTTCAAATCCCACCAGGCTCAAGGTTGAC
>JANHFL010002031.1:129831-140777 GCA_032468155.1 Oxyrhabdium leporinum | reverse complement strand
TATTTCCAGGTTAAATCTCTCCTTGTTCAGTTTCCATCCATTATTCCTTGTCTGGCCTACAGGTGCTTTAGAAAATAACTTGACCCCTTCCTGTCTGTGGCAACTCCTCAGATATTGGAACACTGCTATCATCTCTCCCCTGGTTCTTCTCTTCACTAGACTAGCCAACTAACCTTGAGCCGGTGAGACTCAAATTGTCGAACTGCTGAACTGCCGGACAGTTAGCAGAGGTAGCCTGCAGTACTGCATTCTAACTACTGAGTCACTATGGCTCTTGAGGTGTTTATCTCTAACTAATCAGCTTCATTCCTATTTCATTTATAACTGTTTTCAGATGCTATCACACTTATTTTTTCAGGAAGATTTTTAATCTCAATATATTTGTTCTAAATTAGGAACACAATGCTTTGGTAGTAAAAATACAAATTTGCAATCTTTAAGATCCGAACAGTTTAGGATACCCAGAAAGAGATCCATTTATCTAATCTTATATCATGGACATGTGGAGAAAATAGAAGAGCGTTTTCAATATGGCTACACCAAGGTTGTAAAATGTCTTGCCCACACAATTTTTTTATTGACATTTTTTAAATTTTGAAGATACTGTATTCTAGTGATGCTTAGTTATTGATTAGCTGTCTCTTTTAAATTTTAATGTATATTTTAATATTTTTGAAAAAATATGTATTAGCCACTCTTATCATGTTCAGATAGAAGAAGTGACAATAAACATATTGTCAAATGTTTTATTGAAATACCTCCCAAAAGTATTGATAGCAGAACAATTTGAATATATTTGAGTTGCCATATGATCTGTAACCACACAAAAAATATAGAAAGATAGAATCTTATCCAATACTGAGAAAAGAGTTCCAGGGAAATAGTTCTAATTTCAGACAGAGAAAAAAAACCTTTTACCATAAATATTTGTATGTTTGCTGCCTTACTCAGATAAAATTGTATAAAATTATTTATTTCTTCATATCTGTATCTATACATATGCATATCTATATCTATATTATTCCAATTTATTGTTTGTATCATCAATGAGGCATTCCAGTCTCCTCCGATGTACTTATGGATATTTCTTTACACAGGTTCAAAAACTTTATAAGATAGGCTAAGCTGAAAAGCAGTGGCTTTGGTGATAAAAAGTAACATATTCATTTCATTTCCTGCTGACTGCATGGACAAATCCACACTATTTTCTTGGCAACAATATATAAGTGATGTACTATTGCTTTCTTTGTTTTATTTTTGACAACATGCTAATGTATGTGTGGAGCAAGCCAAGGAGATTTATGAACCATGGTTTATGGTTTAATGTGTTATATATAAATTCATCCAACTGTGCCTTACTTAATAAACTATGGCTACATAAAGCATAGCTTTGCACAATCTATGAACACAGTGACTGGCCAGTTACAACTAAAGCGGTTTAGTATAAACCAAGGTTCTGAATTAGATCTCTCTTGCCACCAGTCCAATTGCAACATTCTCTCTTATGTTTCCCCATCTATTGTTTGCAAATGTATTGGGAGTACAAATCTCAAAGAATTTTTAGTCATGCAGCCAATTCTGAGATTTGTAGTGCCAATACATCTGGATGACACCATGTTGGGGGAAGGTATTCATTTTTTTTTCACCTACTGCATTTAAGATTTAGAAGAGAAGATTCCTGAACATACGTTTCTTGATGGTAAAAGTAGCTCATTTACACTGCCTTATTTAAAGACACATATTTAATTTCAACTATACAGATTTAGTACTTACTGACATTTGTGGAACATTCTCTCCACAATATTTGCATATAAAAGAAAATAGAATTTCTTTATTATCCATGAGAGCTTTGATGCATAATTTAATGTATAATCATATACTCTGGATCAGTGAGTATGAAGTCAACATTCTAGAAAACAATCAGCAACTAAATGTTATTTTATTATTATTATTCATTTTTACTATAAATAGTAAGGAAAGCTTCAATAACAAAAACAAATGTCATCAGCTTGCTGTAAATCAGATACATTGATATAGTACTTTACGTGTTGCTACTAAGTTTCACAATAATTTAATATAATAAACTACATACCTATATAAGAAATCAATTTTTTTTCTTAGCACATCACTTAGCCAAAATGTTTATTTCATAACCTTATTATTGGAATGAAAGAAAATATTTGTTCAATATTCCTCTATTATTTTCAATTAGGGTTGCAGCTATATGTGAGATAAAATACTAGCATTCCTCTTCCAAGTATTTTTTTACTGTGATAACCCAGCACAAAGATGTATCTTCTTTACTTTATCTATCAGGCCATGCATGGAGACAGCTGCATCTGAAAACAACTTAAATTTCATCTTAGTGGAATCTAATCCAGAGGGTGGTACAAACAGCATGGAAGAGTCAGTGTCAAAATTAAACAATGCCGGATTTCCCAAGAACAGATGCTTTTCGCTTGCAGCTGTAAAAATCTTAAAGCAATCCTGTACCACTCTGTCTGGTCACGCAACAACTACAAAGCGAAGCATAAATTTGGCCACTGATTGCAAATGTTTGCTCAGAGCTTTAAAAACAGTAACAGGGATTTATTGTGGGTGATTATTAGACTACATTACCTTTTAAATTAGCTTCGTGGGAGTTTAATTTGCACCATGATTTTCATATATTGACAAAAACAATTTTAATATGTTGAGTTTTAAGATTTTATTTTTACATATTACAGAGCTTCTTTATCATGATATCAGTTATGCGTCAATATCATTTTAAGATTATTTATCTTTTACTTATAACTACAGTTCTCTTCTATAACAAACTGAGGTGTATTTGCGTGTGACAGCATATGCACTTATGTCTATGTACACAAAAAGACACAAACACTACTCACTCTGTACCATACAGAAAGGGACAGTGATACAGCTGCTACTATACTGACGCTGAAGAAACTTCTTTTAGCAAAACAGCCATATGATAAACATCCTACCTATGATATGATCCTAATTAGTAAAATGATTATATCATATTTTAATATATCACATTAATATTCATTCTAAAAGGGGAAAAACTACTGTCATTATGCTTATTTGTTAAACACAGAATGTGGCATGAGATTAAGAATCATCAGAATTTAAAGCATTGGATGAACCAAACACAATCATACAAAAACCAAAAATCTGATCTGTGATTGTATTTTTAAAAATATAATTCTAAATTTATTGATTAGATTTATAGGGCCATACAATGAGCAATACAACGGTATGCTGTTTTCAGATTTATTCTATCATATTATATATTATATATATGATCTCTATATTAATTATCTATACTTGCATATATTTAGGGTACTTGCTAATTAACCTTAACATTAAAATATACTCAAAAAATACTTTCAAATATGCAATTATTTTTAACACTGATTTACAGAAACTTTTTCTAGAATTAGCAGTTCATTAGCACTTCTCTACGTATCAATATAATTGGATTGTTTGATGGATTCATTGTTTGAAGAAGTCATCTTTTTCACAAATCTACTTTTAAAAGGCAAGGTGAAAAATGACCGGATTAATAAGTCTAATAATTATATAAAATAGCATAAAAGATACCAATTTTAGCAGTTGGGAAAAGGACATGTGCTTTCCTCTCTTGCATTTTAGATATTTATTAAATATGAACTTGTATTCTTTATTTCTTTTCCCTCACTACATTATGTCTAATTCATAGAAATATTTTAAAATATATTGAGAGTGATCAGTAGAGATCAACTATGCGTATTTTTCAATACTAAAATACTACACAACAGTTAAATATAGAAAAAAATGCAATCTGCCAATGAAAGTATTATTCAGGTATATTGAAACATAGATCTCATATTTATATCAAATAATAAGCAATACACATTTATTTGCAAAGGAAATAGCACTGTTAATGTGATCATGTCTTTGTGAAGTGTAACTATTTACCTATTTTTTCTATCATTTTAAAACTGACCTGTTTCAGAGTGTGATTCTTGACATTTAAAGAAACATTCCTGAAATGTAAGGCAAATTTTATAGCTTTTAATTACATTTCTCTGTTAATTATTTGAATTAAAACCCAATTTAAAAACCTTTAGGTATGAGGTGCAGTTTAAAAGTCACATACTTATTTTTTATATGCCCAATAACAACTTGCTTGTTAATGTATTTGTAATATAAGCAGCACAATGCTATACATATCTATTCTGAAGTAACCCTTATTGATTTCACTAAAATTCACTCATATTCATTAAAATTCACTAAAATCAATTCTCAATAAAAGTGCATAGAATTTCAATGTATATTATGTTTATATTAGATTTTATACATACCCCTCCCCAAGCAATTATGTAAGAATATATTATATATCTATAAATACACACACTTAAGTAAACATACAAGTGTCTGTGCGTGTATATGTGTGTAAATACACATGCACATATACATATGTGCATATAGACACACACATACATACAGAGTTAGGGTTAAGACTAACAGATGTGTGACTTCTAATTAGTTATAATAATCTCTGCTTCAATGCTATTGGAAAAAGCTTCTCTTTTCCATAGAAATTAACATTAACACCCTTTTTAACTTTACTTTATAAATGTTTCAAAATCAGTGCTTTCTTTAGAAAAAACTAATAAAGGTATTTGGTTTCTGTGGAAAATTTCAGATCTCTACAGTGGTAAGTTTATCAAAAAATATTAAAATATAATTATCCTAAACAAACACAGTCCTGTGAAACTAACCTCACATTCATATTAAAATACAAGGAGCCTGCTATAATGAATTTGATTCATCTTTGGGACACAAAGCTTTACCACAGTAAACTCAGTCAACTGTTGCTCTTGCTTTTATATTCATGGTACTTAAATAACGGACTTTAAAACAAAAACCAAAGGGGGGAAAAATCCACCACCAATTGGCTTTTCAGACATCCACCCTTCCCAAAAATAACGCAGTTGAAAAACCTAAAATGATATGAAAAGGCTTCAAGGCCTCTTTTCTCCCTTTCAGAGAACTTTTTTTTTTAATTTCTGTTTGCAGTAATCTGCCTTTCACTTTCTCCTTGCTACAGAACAAACGAGGAGGCTCAGGACTTTGAAAAGGGGGCTTGATGTGTAATGGGCCCACTAGAATTAATTTAGTTGCACCAAATCCATTGAGCACTGATGGGTTCCCCCCCCTTCTTCTCAAATCACTCAAGTTGGATGCAGCCCCCCAGCCTTTGTAATTCTAGTAAAGCACTTAAAGTGCACAGTAGGTGTTCATCAGGACCATCTGGTCAAAAGCAAAACAAGCTGCTGATTTTGCCTTTGAATAGAATGAAGCAAGTGTGAATTAGTCTCTTCAATTAGCACTATTACAACCTGTCAAGTGCATATTGTAAAACAGGATTATTACAGTATTGGTCACCAGTGCAATTATTTACTCTCTGCCTTTTCTTGCATATAAATATGTCCTGGTTTATTAGTTTCTGATACCCAGAAGTGGTTTATTTAAAGCTTATGCCTTTCCAAGATGTCAACTATACAAATTACAGGTGATTCTAGCAAATACAATACTATATCAAACAATTAGCAGTAGATTTTTTTATAAAGAAAAGACTTTCATTATGTTGATTTTATTGTTTCAATTATGTATTTAAAAACACCATAGAGTCATGCCTACACATATCTTTTATATATTAAACAACATTTTGACACCAATATATCTTTATTACACTGAGCTAATAAAAGGAAAAGACTCCTTGCACATCAGGCTCAATTCCTGGTAATGGACACAAGCATGCAGGTCTTTTGGCAGACTTATGGAAGTATTTGCCTTTGCTCTGTTCTGGCAATTTTTCAATTTCCCTGTCTAGCCTACAGTGCTGATATTCCCTGGTGGTACCCCATTCAATCATTAACTTGGCCCAAACCAGTTTAGACTCCAAAGTAGACAAAGTACGACAATGTGCTGAGCTGCCCAAGCAGATACAAGGATTCAAAATTAAAGAACAACAAATTTCATTTGTAATTAAAATTGTTTTCTTACTAGCAGCCCAACTTACCAAACACACTGATCAGTGTAGGTACTCTTTTTCTGAGGCAGTTCCTGTGCGGTAGGGGAACAGAAGGCTATAGATTGTAACATTAGGGTGACTTTCTTCATTTCTTTGTTAATACTCAGACCTATTTCTCAAAGTGTGTTTATGGATCCTTAAAATATGGATTTGGGCTTCTAATTGCTCAGCAAACAACAAATTCAAAATGTCTTATATCTGATTTTCCCACAGTGAGCTCTAACAGTTCAACATAGTTGAAAAAGTATCTTTTTATCTGTTTAATTATCTAATATATTTCAAAAGCATGTTTTTAATAAAAAAATATCCAAACAATGCATACATAGCATTGGTCACAATGAACCTAGGGAAGTAGAGTTGCAGAACCAAGTTGCAATATGGAGGAAACTAGTTTATTCCCCTCCCCCAGTTTAAAATTACATACATAGAACATTGACAAATTCATTATCACTAGTAAATAAAGTGATTGAAAATATAAGCCTAAAGTTTTAAGAGAAAACAAATGTGCATTTCCACAATTTTAACGTTAAAAATAAATAAAAGATTACAATCATCTTGAGGAAAAACCTGCTTTGTAGCTGAAAATAAAATTCAAATTTCTAGACTTTACACAATAACATTTTAGTTTGATTCTGGTGCTCTTAGCAGAAATATTAATATAATTACTAAATCTGTTTAAATTAATGGAATTATTGGAACAGGTGAGTCATTTTATGGCCTGATTTAGCTAGCCATTTACTCATGGAAGCTCGGTTCTGCACCTATACCTCTAAGGTAGATGGAAACTGGACAAAACTCCCCTGCTGCTACCAATAATTCCCCGGTTAAATCCAAAAGCAGAAGTTATGTGTTGGATACTGTTGATCACCTATGTGATATGGAGAAATCAGATCACCCTTAGCCCTACATGCTTCCCGTTTTCCTGAACTGCTGATACATATATCATACTGAAGTAGTACATACAGTTATGATTGCTGCATGTGAAGAGTTAAAGCTGTACCTTTTTTGCTATTAAGTTTCTGAAGTTTCTAAAATGTTTTTAAAAAGTCTTATTTATCCTGTACCTATATATCCATTACACACACACACACACACACACACACACACACACACACACACACACACACTCGTGTTTCCCCGAAAAGAAGCCCTATCATGTTTTTTGAATGCATGCGCTAAATTAAGCTCTAACCCCAAAACTAGCCCTACTTAAGCGAATGTGGAGCCGGTTGCCCGCCATTTCCTCTGGTTGCTTGCAGTGCCAACAACACGAAGTAAGGAGGCAAGGGGGGAAGAGGGGGGAAAAGGGTATTTTTGCAGCCGCAATTACACAGAAGCGGCCTGTGGCCAGGGTTGCTGGAGTGGCTGCCGCGAGACTGTTTCGCGGGTATGGCTGGTCCAAACGTTAGGTAAGCTGGTGCGAGGCACGTGGGGAAGCTTGCTCCCCCTGCCTCATACTGGTACATGGGGGGGAATTAAGACCCCCCAAAAAAAGAAGCCCTAGCTGTTTTTTTCAGGGAGTCAAAAGAAAATAAGACCAGGTCTTATTACTTAGACAAAAATTTATACACAGGGTTTTTATATTTTGGGTATACACTAGATAGCTCATGACGACCCTGCAGAATTATTTCCTCTCTAGATTCCTAATGCAGTGATTGTGTTCCCTATTTTGGTAATGAAATGTCTGCAAGAAAACAACCAAGTTGAGAGAGGACCACACATTTCAACCCTGAACCACAAATATTCTCTTATCTTAGTGCCTTCAACAATAACAGAGCTTCTAATGTACTTCCTTCATTGGAAAAGTTGGGATACATTAACAAATTATCTGCCTTGAAAACAGTATGTGGAATTGTATAGCACAGTCAAACATCAGCACAAGAAATGTTTTATGACATGTTGTATTATGCCATAAACTGCTTTATGATATTTATGTCATAAAATGTTTTACAAAAACTACCAAATTTCAATTCCACAGTCATGGATCCTGGATTTTGGATGCATTTTATAAGTTAACCCATTTGAGCTACCTTGGTTCAAAACATTTTGTTCCTTGGTCTACCATTTTGCCCAGTTAAAAGTTATAGGAATCAGAGATTTAGTAGTATATAGGAAGATTAACATACATACATACATACATACATACATACATACATACATACATACATACATACATACATACATACACACACAAAATTTGGTTCCATGTATGTTCCAGGTTCCATGAAGGCTTTCAAATAAAAAATTCCTTTGACTAAGCTAACTGGTGACTACTTGCACACACTACTTGGCAAGAACATGGAAACTGTTTGCCATCATCTTCTTCTGCAATATTGTTTTGACTTCCCAATGTAGCTCGCATTTATGGGATTTCTGCTTTTATATTTCCAAATCTCGTGAACTATCTTTCTATCACTGATATCAGTTGATGAAAACTTTACCAAAGTAATTCTGTCCTTATATGGCAAGATTATGGATCTCATCAGTAGGAAACCAGCCATAAAAGAGCAGTGGATTCTTGTTGCTTGAAAGAACATTTTATAATCTCAATTGTTCTCCCATTTCCATTGCAAATTCATATAGCTTAGAAAATCCCCATTCACTGCAATTTCATTTTAATACTATATGCGGTGAAGTAAATCTTAATGAAAGGGAGATGTATCCCAATCAGAGGCATGTAAAACATTTAACCGATATGAGTAATATCTATTATCCTAGTTTCCATTGGAAAACTGTCCAGCTGCCTTAGATATATGTTAAAAAATAATGTACGAAGACCACCAAATAAATCCAATTATATGGTAATTTCAGTGTATTAGGTATTCTCAATTTTTGAAATACTAATAAAATGATAAATTCATTTGTGTGACCTTGTCTCCATGAATAAAATAGTTATTTTACTGGGGCTAGGCAAGATTTAAGTATATCCTGACATGACAGCAGTGTTACGATATCTAAAGGGCTGCCACAAAGAAGAGGGGGTCAACCTATTCTCCAAAGCACCTGAAAGCAGTTATAAGAATTAATCAGTTGAATGGCTTGCCTTCAGAAATTGTGGGTACTCCATCACTGGAGATTTTCAAGAAGAAATTGGACAATTATTTGTCTGAAATGGTATAGGGCAGGGGCGTCAAACTCGCGTCGCCATGGTGGCATCACATTACGTATCACAACTTTTTTCCCTTTCTCTAAACCAGGTGTGGTTTGGCCAGCATGTGACGTATCCAGCCTACGGACTCTGACTTTGACAGTCCTAGCATAGGTTCTCCTATTTGAGCAGGGGGTTGGACTAGAAGACCTCCAAGGTCCCTTCCAACTCTGTTATTCTATTGTATTCCATGTATTGTTAACATGACTCTTGATCAATCTATGAATCTATCAAGATATTAACAAAATGCAGGATTTGCAGGAATGCTAAAAGAACAATATAAAGTTAAAAGGAGATCACTGATGCTCGGCAATGGATTGCTGATATGTGCTTTTTGACAACATTTGAATTTTTTTTACAAAAGAGGACGTGTTAGGAAGAAGGATTTCAAGCAATACAATCAACAGTTTTGGAGCTGTTCTGCTTATAACATAATTTCTAGTCATTTTTTTCCTTTTTTAATTACTATGCTTACCAATTTTGAGGCTGTGTTGATCCTTTAATGCTGCTGTAGGTTTTTTGTTGTTGACTGTTTTAGCTGATTAGTTTAGGAAAAGAGAAAAAAGAATAGAACAGAAAATGTCTGGGTTTTTTTATGAGAGATGTGCTTCTCTTCTCAGCTAGTTACAGTGGTAGCTAAAAGTTTGTGAACTGTTTTGAATTTTCAATATTTCTGCATAAACATGAATTAAAATGTGATCTGTTCTCCACACAAGTCCTAAAACTAGATCAAGAGAAACAAAATAAATGAATAAATAAATAAAAGTGTTCATTAATTAAGCAAAGTTATTTAAAACTACATCTTTGTGTGTGGCAAAAGAATGTGAACCTCTGCTTTCAGTTATTGGTGTGCTGCCCATGGACAGAAATAACTGCAACTGAACATTTTTGATAAAGGTTCATTTGTCCTGCATATTGGCTTGGAGAAATTTGAACCTATTCCTCCTTATAAAACTGCTTCAATTCAGAGGTATTGGTGGGCTTCCTTGCATGAGCTGCCCACTTTAAATCCTTCCATAACATTTTTATAAGATTACGGTCAGGACTCTGACTTGGCCATTTGAAAACATTAACTTTCTTCTGTTTTAACCATTCTTTGGTTGTACAAATTGTGCATTTTGGACTTTTGATTTGCCGCACAACTCACTTCCTCTTGTGCTTCAGTTCACAGACAAATATCTTGACCTTATTCTATAGAATATGCTAGTACAATTCAGAATTCATAGTTCCATCAATCATGGCAAGCCATCCTGGTCCAGAAGCAATAAAGCATGCCTCACCACCATGTTTTACAGATGGGAGAACGTTCTTATGCTGGAAAGCAGTGTTTGTCTTTCGTCAAATGCAATGCTTCTTATGCAAGCCAAAAAAAGTTTTAGTTTGGTGTCATCTGCCAAATGTAGAAAGGCAGCAATATTCTTTCTGGAGAGTAGCAGTTTTCTTTTTGCAACCCTGCCCTGCACACCATTGGTGTTGGTATACTACTGATGGTGGTCTCATGAACATCGACATTCACTAATGAAATAAAGCCTTTAGTTCCTTATATGTTTTTTGGAGACCTCCTGGAGTATTGCATTCCTTGTACTCTTTGCTCTTGCTGTGATCTTGGTTGGCTGGTACTCCTGAGAAGGTAACAACGGGAAAGAAAGAAAGAAAGAAAGAAAGAAAGAAAGAAAGAAAGAAAGAAAGAAAGAAAGGAAGGAAGGAAGGAAGGAA
>JANHFL010002031.1:103005-122839 GCA_032468155.1 Oxyrhabdium leporinum | reverse complement strand
GCAAAAAGGAAGTGTTGATCTTCCTCCCATATATGGGTAACCAAGTCTCCCTCACAACAAAAACATATATATATGTTGTTGTTGAGGGGCTTCAAGATGTATATATGTAGGTAATGATTTTTATATAAAGAACTATGTAAGATACAAAACTATATTTTAGACAATAGATTCATATACTTCTGGTGATTTTAGTAGGAGTCAAAAATTATGCAAAGGAAGCACTATATTGATTTAATATCATTGGTACTAAAATATATTCAACTAAAAATAAATGAAATGAGGCTAATGTCCAAATGATATAATCCTTTCAGCTATCCCATTCCAGCATCAACTCCCATGAACGAAGCATGCTGCTAATACCATAACAACATCAATATAAGAATTGATAGTATAAAAAAAAGTGATCATAATAGAGATCATTTCACGCATGCATTGGCTTCTTGAGAGGCCAGCCACTGTGTTAAATAAGTAGGGGAGATCTTTCATATAATAATGAAAGGAAAAAATATTCCAGAGGAACACTCACATTTGGAATCCTCGTGTATATAAATAGGTTGGAATTAGTAAGCAAAAAAACCCTTCAAAAATCTGATTGCTCAATTTTTGATATACAACAAGGTTATGACAATATTGAATTTTTCGTTAAAGGCAATTTACTACTTTAGGAAGTGCATCTGTCTTTTCAGGACAAATTAGCAAGGAACTCTTCTTTGCAACATCACCCCTTGGTGGTTGTTTTACAGAATGACAATGAAATTGTTTTTAAACAGAAATCATTTTTCTGCAATCCCACTCCTAATCAAGATTATGACAACTAGCAATGCAACTGATGCAAGAAATACCTAAGAATGTAAGAAAACTGTATAATTTTAAATAAAGGAAGAAGGAGCCCAATCAGACAGCCTTACCTCACCTTTGGTGAAGCTTTTTAACACTACAAGGCTCACAAACACACAACTGCTTTGGGGTAAAATTAATGCAAATGTTATATGTAGGTTACACCATCTGATGTACCTACAGTAATCTTTCATCATCCACTTAATTAAAAGCTAAAAACCTAATAATGAAACATGAAAGGAAGTATGCAGCCTGAATACATAAGCCCTCTTTAACAAAGCTGACACTAGTTATAATGAGCGACATTTATTCTTCAGCTGCGAGACAGAGCTCACCTCCTGAATGGTACTGCTTCCTGAGAAGTTGAGGCTGTACTCCCGCTGGACTTCTCGATGGGTGATGATCAGCATGAAGTTTTGATTTAATGATTCCTGCAGGGCACTGAAAGGGTTGAAAGAAAAACAAGAATATCAGGAGCGAACATGTTCTAACTTGCTTTACATTTAGCTGTAAAACCCCAGGAGTACCCTAAACTCTGCAGAGACAGGTCCAGGCACAATGTTATCATTTTCTTTTTTGCTCTTAAAGGCAAGGAAGCAACTGGAGAATGACCAAGGGAGCTGACCTATTAACTCCTTCTAAGGTAGTTGAGTATCTGAGGCTATATTTCAACTCTTTAGAATTTTCGCAACCCTGTTCTTACTGCAATACTGTATGCACACACACAATATCTATCTGTCTCACATACAATACATTCATATTAAGAGACCTCTAGGCTTTAAATTAAGTTCAAAGTAAAAGCTTTGATGATGCTTACACTGTTTACATATACACAGATAATTATGTATTCATGTGCCAAGTTTGTGTATGTATGTGACAGCTATGTTTTTCGGCTAAGCATGGCAAACGTTTATAACTGCTGTCCAATTAGTTGCCAGTAAGCATGTGGAAAATTCCAGGATTCACTGATTATCGCAGAAAACACCAAATGAATTTGACTCTATTTCACCTCCCAAGTTCACAATTACAACCAATTGTTCATCTTTCCGAGGCAATCCGGGAAAAATCAGAAATGATAAAATAATAAATCTCAGTTCTCAGAAATAGTAGGAATGCTCATTCCTGTCTTTCTAATTATGGACATTATTTTCCTTTCTTTCTAATTATGGACATTACCTCAGATGTCAATTTTTAAAAAGAAAATTATACCAAAAACAGGATGATAAGTCAATTGTTGAACATTCTTGATCTGGATAAATGTTAGAAATAATTACATCAATCGTCCTTTGTTTGAACTATTTATTAATCTCAGTAAATATAGACTAATAAAACAATAGATTCCAGAAAGCCCTAGTGAGTGGAACGTATTTCAGTTCTATCAGAAGGTTCAGAATTACTCATGTAAATTTATCAGCTCAGCATCCCACATTAAATTCCATGTTGTTCCAGAGGGTCCCTCAACCTACAGAAGAAAGGGTTAAGTAGCAGTAAGGAGACAAAAATCATGTATTTATTTCATATGCAATGTTCCCTTCCCTATATAATCTGTGAAAACTTACTGATAGAACAGAAGTGATAGGGCAAGCCACTAACATATAAAAAAAGAGCAAACCCCACTCCCTTCTAGCATGGTGATGTTACCTAGTTTGGTAATGAAATGTCTACTGTATAAGAAAACAACCAAGCTGAAAGAACACCAAGAATCCCAAAGCTGTGCTTAGAATATCACGTTTTAAAGCACCTACATTCAACTGTACTTTCAGCATAGCTCTGGTCCTGTACACTATTATGAAATTTCTTTCCATAGCTCTTTCAAGTTATGGAAGAGAAAATCAGGCAGCCAGGATTACAGGAAACCATTTTATTCAGAGTCTAATAAACTGTTATTTCCATTCTGGCAAAGAATGATGCACTATTATTTGATTTGAGTTTATTTTAGTATTACTGCACACTCAAATTGTTTGAAACAGAGGTAGGGGAATCTCAGGCAGCACAATTCTATACATGTTTACTTGGAAGTAAATTGCCTTGTTCTCATTTGAATGTACTCAGAAATCATTGTCCATAAGATTGCTGCTTAAATGTGATGTAAAATGGTTTAGTCAATAAAATATATTTAAAGTTAACAGTGACACATCTTTCCAGCATAAATTCTGGTGATGTAAAGCAAAACAACAATTGGTTCTTTACATAGTTACATTAATACACATTATTCTCATTAGAAAACATAACAAATTAGATCAGACTCTAATTTTCTTGGGAAAAAAATCTATATTACAAGTACATTGTCCAATGAAATATTAATCTGATTCCAATAAAACAACTCATTAAACCAGATACTTCTTAACCAGAGTTCATTGAATATTAAATTCAAGTATTTAGAACATTTTTAGTATCTATATTCTTGAGAATAATCACAGCTAACAATGGATACATATAACTACTGGTGAAACAGATACAGATGCACACACACAGGTACGCATGTGCACACACATATATGCACAATTTTACATTAAGAAATGTATAATTCAGAATTTCAGTAAAATTCTATTTATTAATTACCTTATTTTAACCACTTTTTTCTACTGGAGTACTCAACATTTGAAAACACTTAGTCATTAACAAGTATTGTATTGAAACTTACTGAAGCTAGTTTCAATAAGATGTCTTTGTTGGACAATAAATCTCACAAACTATTCCATTGTATTATTTTCAGGATTAGATCTCACATCTAGATTTTCTGCATAGTTCTAAACATGGAATTAGAAACCATGTATATAGCTGTGGAAAAATCTTCTTTATATGGGGCATGGGAAACAAATATTAGAATATATGCAAACTACATACCGTATGTCTTTCCTATCTCTCATCTCTTTTCACTATCAAAATTGCTAATTGTGAAATTAATAACTAATTGTTCAAAATCATACAGAAGAATCCTATTTGTTCAAATCATTGGAATCAATTGTTTTACTTGCTCTACTATATGTATCAAGTTTAAACTTACATATATATATATATATTAACTTTGTAGTATAGGTTTTATTAAAAATAAAAATAAGGTACTAAAGGTGTCAGAAATCTAAAACATCCCTCACTAATACATAGCTTGATACAAGAGGCATTCAACATTCAATTTCTCAAACAGCTAATTAATGCCAACAGACTTTCTGAAAAAGGTATGTTAAGGGCTGGAACAAATATAGCATATTAATTATATAAATATAGATCACATACATGGATTTTCTTATATAAATAGTATCCATAGAAAAATGAGAATGAGTAATTATTTCTTTTACCTCTGCTCCAATAAAATATCTTTTCTGATTTTTCTACTTGCATTTTACAACCATTAAAATCTTCAGATACTGAGCTGAAATTTAGCAAAAAAATCCATATTTTGAGCTAATCTCATTCCCACCCATCCCCAAAATAATGAAAAATATTTAGCTGTGCATCTATTAATATCACTGCCAGTTTAGATCTAACTTACATTCTTGTCCAAAAAAAGCTTACTCTTCTATTAAAACGCTCCTTCCTCCATGTGTTGATATTGTATGAGATTATCTTTGTGGGCAAGAAATAGAGAATCTTGCACAATTGTGGTGAAACTGTGAAGTGATTATTTCAATATGTTTCTCCGCGGCTTGCTTTAAAAAAACCAGAATCCTATCTGAAATAACCTTGACCTCTGGAGAATCAAAAGACAAAACTGTTTAAGCTTAAGTTGAGGATTCAGTAGAAGAATTGTTTCCTTCTTTCCTCTCTACATGAAGGTATCTTTTCCATAATCTCTTATAGTAATAATTTAGCACAATCAGCAAGCCTAGTACCACTATCTTTGCTCCCTAAAAAAATAAATTGTTTAAGAGTCCCTCTGAAATTGTATGGAAGATAGCACAAGGAACTAACTCCATGGGATAAAAATATTTTTTTCCTATACTATTCCATTCGAAGCCACAGTTGGCTTCTCAAAGAAAAGTATTTTATCTAGCCTGCATTTTTAAATTAATGTTTAGTGCAATACAATTTTGTGTGTGTGTGTATGAGAGAGAGAGAGAGAGAGAGAGAGAGAGAGAGAGAGAGAGAGAGAGAGAGAGAGAGAGAGAAGTCTCTCGAGTTCAGTGGATTTTAATCTGCGGCAATTAGTATATATTACATTATTATTCCAGTTTAATTCCATAGAGAGCCTCTTCATGAATTTCAGTAGAAAAATATCCATTATTCATCATATCAATTCATTTTTCTTACCAAACATCTACATTTTAACAAAATATCATGAAACATAATAATTAACATTTTTACTGCAAACATTCAGATTTATACAAGCTTGTGTTGACAGTCATCCAAATTTGCTATAATTACAGTTTATTTACACTAAAACAAAATATGAAGTCACTATGTAAATGTAATGTTTGTTGTAGCTAATGCAGCAAGCAATAGCAAATTAGTTTAAAACAGCAATCACTCAGAAAGCTTTTGTTTACTTTATATCCTGAATGCTAAACTATTCAGAGGGACTAATTCATAGTCACTTCTCTTATGAGATGATAGCTATATAAATTTGATAAATTAAATAAATATATAAATTTAGAAGAACTGAACTGCATTTATTAAATTTATTTCACCTAAGGCGAATAAACCCAACTTCTATATTTTCTCAACTGCTGGGATATATTAGCCTCTACAATATGTAAAGTTATGTTTTGATTTCAAAAGCAGTTCTTTTCAGTTTTGAAAGTAGCTCAGGGCACACTATTGTTCAAGAATGATAAAAAAAATCCCTCCTCTAACCTGCTGTATGCAATCTTGGGATACTACTACTGTTTAATTTAGAGCAAGGGTGTCAAACTAGCAGCCTGCGGGCCAGATGCGTCACATACAGGCCACGCCCACTGGATGCGTCACACGCAGGCCACGCCCACTGGATGCGTCACACGCAGGCCACGCTCAGCTCCATGAATGGGGGGAACGTTACAAAACATCACATGACGGCAACATGACGCAGCAAGTTTGACCCATGATTTAGAGTATCTGAGCATTTATTAAAATTTATAACTGAATGCAGTAACAGCAAGTAAAGTTGATTTATCAAAAAAAAAACCCTACCAGCCTATGAAAATAAAAAAAATATGGTAATATTTCATATGATATATAAATAATGCTAAAACCTCAGTTTTAATAAATGGTTTAGAAACAATGCTGGAAGGCATAGTGAATAAAAAGATATTTCAATACCAGTACATCCCACATGTATCAAAATGCATGTAAATAACCACATCAAAAAGTCTCCAACTGCAACATATTCCCCTTATCAAACTGCTGAAAGGACAACTCAGTTAGGATCATGTGCAAAAAAAGTATCTTAAATCCCTTACCTTCCCTTTATTTTGAATTTGAAAAGAATAAGTTTTGTGTCATGGTATGTTGCTAAAACAATTAAGTAGTAGGCCAAATAATGTTATAGTCTGAGTAAATGTTACACCGTCTTTAGTTAATGCCATCTAATCAAGTTATCTTTTTTTGTTTTGCATGCATACCTCTTTCCAAACTGCTTTAGCTTCAGAATTCTCACAACTCTCTGTCCTTCATACAAATGAGAGAACTGGCTGCAGGCACAGACTTCATTTCTTGTGATCTTAAAATTTATTGAATGTTCTTAATCACTCAAGTCCTATAGATTTGTAACTGTATTTCATCTTGTACCACAAACTTTCTAAAACGATGATTTTTATTATTGGCAATTTCAATAATCATGCTTTATCAAATGTAATTGGAGAAGTTATGAATGCAAAACATAACTATGAAAAACTGCTGGTTCTGTTGAAATAATTTGTAATGTGCAATCATTTCTGCATGGCTCATGCTCTTTATTTTACTTAAAAACAAAATAAAAATCCTTAGCCTGACCAGTTTAGAAAATGTAGGATGAAAAGTACTGGAAGAGATCGTACTACAATTATTTAATCAAATCTCTTGTTCTAAGGCAGGGCTATTATCATCTCTACTAGCAACTACCTCTCCATCAATTTACTCCATCCAAATATTAGTTGCTCTTGGAACAAAGCTTAAAAATCTAGTATTAGCAGTGCTTTGAAAAATTCTCATTGAAAATTTATTATAGGCTCTGGCCTTCACATATATATGGTGTAAAGACAGTAAAATGTATGGAGTTTGGATAACCTCAAATATACTATTAACATGAAACCCTATAGGTTACATTCAAATTTACTTACCCTGGCAAACATGATGAAGATGGTAGTGGCAAGTCAGGCGTTAGGACATACAGGTTGTTGTTTTTGGGCAAGTGTAGAGTTTTTAGAATAGTCTGCAGGAAAAAAATATATTTAGAATTTAGAAATGTCAAAATGTTTCTATGTAGGTGTCTTTATCTGAAACATAAAGCCAAACCGATGCAAAATTATATATGTCACTAGCAACCACAATTCTGTGAGTTAAAAAAACACAAGTGAGGAGGAACAATTAATAACAGGAACCTTATTATGCTCCTGATGAAAATCTTTCTCTCTCTCTCTCTCTCTCTCTCTCTCACACACACACACACACACACACACACAAATCCCATTGGTAGTAATAATTGGTATATTTAAACATTTTATTCAGTCTTGCCCTTAGTGGGTTTCATTGCAATGTAACTGCATGTAACACGTAAGGTACAATTTAAAATATTGGCAGTCAACAAGCTTTCTTCTATTACCAAAGAAATCAACAAGCTTTCTTCTATCGCTAATATCTGTATTAATTTCTGAAGAAACATAGCAGCCCTTCTTTATAGTGAAAAGTCTTACAGTCATGAAGCTAATTAATATTGTACATGTTTAATCTTAAATGAATCACGATGTTTCTGAGATATGAAAAAGTAGCATGCCAGGCTTGTCTTATTTTCTAATAAAATCATTGCTACATTTTTACCTAGTAGGACTCCTGCCCATTGCCTCTTTTTTTCAGTAGAGAAAGACCAAGCACACCTTGCAGATATTAGGCTTATTATGTCTGTTTTGTTCTGACCAGATTGGATGGCGTTTGTAATATAAAAATATTCACAAGGATTCATTCTAGTCTTTGATACCAGTATCTAAGTGATGCTGTTGATTTATTCTCAATGCCTGGAGGCCTGAGTACCTCAATGGGGGAACAACAAGCATCAACTGAATCTCCCAGGTAAACCAGACAGGAAACATGACCAGGTGAGCGAATTCTATTTTATTATAAGGCCACATTACCAGAATCTTATTTTGTTTCTTTTTCTCATTTCTGAACCGCCCATCTCCTTCGGGAACTCTGGGTGGTATACAAGAAAAACCCCATTAAAATATAAAAACAGTATATAAAAATTAAAATATTAGTATTAAAATTTCAAAATTAAAATTTTCAGAAGGAGGCAAGAATAATTAAGCCATGTTAAAAGTTAATTAAAAAGGCAAACGGAGGGCTCTCAGGGCACCAAACAGCTTTTTTTCTTCACTTCACCAGGCAGTCATATTTTAAGCCCCTTACAGAAGGCCAGGAAAGTGGGGCACTTTGGAGGGAGGGGAGAATATCTCGCAAATCTGAAGGTACAAATCTCCTGCTGTCACATTTAACCATCAGATTAATTAGGACAGGACCTTCCTAAATTTCTTTCTCTGACCATTAATCCACTAGGGGCTCCCTCCTCTCTTGTCTGATAATTTCCTAGGAAGCATATCTTCCCCTTATGCTTGAAAATCATTCTTGTATACCATTACACTTGGTAAGACCATCTGGTTTTAGGCTTTAGGGACTTCTGGAACTTGGACCTTCCCATCTTTAGTACTGGATGGGGCTGCACTGTCCCAAACAGACCTGGTGTGCAATTTGGGGATCCTTCTGGGGGAGGGGGGAGTTGGGAAGGCCCTGGGAGAGACCATGGCAGGAAATCCTTTGTGGGGCCGTTTGAGTGGTCGTTAAATGATTAGTCGTAAATTGAGAAATGCCTATAATCTTCCAGATTCTAGGCTTGATTTGTAAAGCTCTCCATAAATATTACTCCTCTGAATCCTTAAGGGCTTCTACAGCAAGTTCAGATTTTATCAAAAACACAAAATATGTATTGTGACACAAGCTCCTCCCTTTATGAACCTGCATGCAGTGTCACAAGACTAAAGGTGCACAGTTTGCATTGCAAGACAAATATGGCCTCTGCAGGTGGCTATGCAAATCAACCTACTCTGTTCACTTAATGGGAAACTGTCACCTTATGTATCTAAGAATTATCTGGCCCTTCTTCTGTCTATCCAGATCACAGATCTCTGACAAAAATTCCAGTGTTAGAGCTGTTTTACATTTTATCTGGAGATCCCAAAGACTGAAGCCAAGATCTTCCACATATAAATATGTCTACTCTGCCATCCTTTTTATAGCAAATTAATTGTATGCTGCATGTCACTGGTGGAGATATACAACGGTGCTGCACCTTCATGCATGATTTATGAATGATAAATCCAAAGGAACTTCTGAGATGAAGTTTCCCCACAATCACTATCTCACCATGGAATGTAAGTACAGCACTGATAATAAATCGCCATTCAGTTTCTACTTGAATAAATCAATTTATTTCAGTAAATGATACACTGGAAAACATAAATCTTGACTGTTATATTACCAGGACCAAGGCAATATCACTACAACAACACAATCAAGATGAAGATTCATTATTTTAGGGTTTTTTCCCTGTCTTTTTTCTCATATATAACTCAAGGGTAGAATCTTATGAATATTCCTTCTTCCTATTATTTCCCCTACAACAACGTGAAATAAAGTGAGTCAGGCTGAGGGAGAACGATGGCCCAAAATCACCCAGCTGGTTTTTAATGCCTAAAGAGTGACTAGAACTCAGTCTCCTGGTTTCTAGGCCAGCACCTTAACCACTGCACCAAACTTGCTCTCAATGTTACTTAATGCTTCTTTAAAAAATGGGGCATGCTACAACCCCTTCTTCTTTTCTTCAGAGGAAAGTTGGGATTATCAGAAAATCAACAGGAGCACACACAGTGCTAAAAAGTGCTCTGTTTCAATTTAGAGTAAAGGTGGGAAATGCCATTCAGGAGATAGGAGGAATGCCATTTCATGGTTGTTTTGACTGATTTATTTATTTATAAATGAATATCAGTTGGGCAAAGCCTAGGATGATAAAGAAGGTACTGTTTTGTGATATGACCTGAGCTTCTTTGTAGTTTGTGAACCCAAGGAACTGGAAAGAGTTCCCTGCCATCTGTGCCCTGGATCCATTTCTTCCTGACTATTTCAGGCAGCTAGATAGGACACCAATGGATGGATCAAGAAGGTTATTAATGTTTCTTTGTGGGAGAGGGTGATGCTTCTTTCTTTGAATGAGATGCTTATATGCTCATTTTGGAAACCATTCCTGGATCCAGCTGGTTTTGATGACTTCTGTCCCTATTTCTTTAATATTCTTCCCACAGAAATATGTGCAGCCTCCACTATTGATATACTGAGTTATAGCTAGTTAATGTGCTTTCAGTTCCAGTTGGCGGATTATGAATACCCAACCTTGGATTTTATCATAGGTTCTATTTTTTGCTTTCCTTTTGTGGTTCCTTTTTGTTTTATATTGGTTTGGATTTAATTATTATTTTTGTCTGAAGTCATACACAACCCAAAGTCTTTGAGATGACGGCAGATTATGTACTGTTGATAAATAAATGAATACCATATAAACAATGGTGTAGATAAAAAAGTATTTATAATAAGATAGATAAATATTTCTATTGCTACTTGGAACAGGAACTAAAGAAGTTGTAAGACAATAACTGAAAAGATCTGTTTCCTATAAGCTTTTCTCAATCATTGATAGTACATTAAAAGAAGTGCTATAAGAATGAGATACACACACACACACACACAACATACACACAGAGTCCACCATCCCTTAAACTCTAAAAGCAGACAGATACAGATGATGTTGGCCCCATAAACAGGGTTTTACATGATTTCTATCCCTCTCCATTGGGATGGGGGTGGGGAATTCTCTGTTTTTACACAGTGTACAGGTAATTCTTAACTTACACCAGTTCATTTAGTAACCATTCAAAGTTACAATATCAGTGAAAAAAAGTGACTTCTGACTATTTTTCACACTTGTGGCCATTGCAGCATCTCAGGGTCATGTGATCAAAATTCAGATGCTTGGCAACTGACTCATATTTATGAGAGCTGCAGTGTCCTGGGATCATGTGATCACCTTTTGTGACCTTCTGACATGCAAAGTCAATGGGAAAACCAGATTCACTTAACAACAATTACTAACTTAACAACTGCAAAGATTCACCTAACAGCTGTGGCAAGAAAGGTCATAAAATGGGGCAAACCTCAGTTAACAAATGTCTCATTTAGCAACATACATTTTGGGCTCAATTGTGGTCATTAGTCAAGGACTATCTGCATACCTTGTGTGTGTGAGACCACCAGAATGTACCATGTCTTCCTTATTGGGAAGCTTCAGATACAGAATAGTAAAAGAGAAAACTTGCAGCGAAGGAGCAGAATATACTGCCCTCAATATAGTTCAAGTTAACTACTGTCAAAGTTAAATGTTATCCTTTGCAAATATTGTGCCTTCATTGTACAAGCAACCGTGCCACTTAATCCAGAATATTTTAGACATTCCTGACATATCAGCATTAGTTGGCAAAATTGGAATTAGATGGTCCATTGGAAAAAAATCCTGTAACAAATATAACAACTTACACTGTCATCTACATCTCCAGTCTTCCAGCCCTTTAGCAACATTTTTGATGCAGGAATCTGAAGCTCATTTTCTAAAATATGTTTGATCTCTCCTGGAAAAAAACAACCCACAAAGGAGAATCATCAAAAAACATTTCTGCTTTTTCTGATTTATCTTTATAAAGCATAGGCGAAATAAAACCTAAGAAACCCACGCATTATTCAATCAATGTATTTTAAACATGTCTTTTATTTTAGTTTATCTCCATAAACTCATACATAATAGCATTAAAAATGGAACAGTGAAAAAATGTTTAGGATATAAAGAACAGAAATGCAAAATAGATTTTACTTGAAATGCTATTGAATTTTAATATTGTTTTTCCCATCTCAAATGGATGGTAAAATGGATTAAAGGAATTCAGATTTCATTTCTAAATTAAAACAAATGGATCTTTTGATATATTTAGAGTATATAATTTGCACTAGAAGTTTGCTTTCTATGATATATGCTTTGGGTTCCAAAAATCTTCTTAAATTGTTTGAAATGTTTAAAATTTACACATAATGTAACTACTCATTTACCATCTTAGCTAACTGCTGCTTATTGAGACCAAATGCTTTTTCTGCTTGGCGTATTCCACAATGGGATTCCTTCTTTCCCATGGTTGCTACTTCAAAAGTTTGAAGAAGGTATGTGAGGACTGACTCCTGGCACTTCTACATAAATGCATTCTGTTCCATCAGTAAAATTTGGTCTTCTATATCATTCACAGAGAATGCTAGTTAACTGTTTTGATTGCTGTTAACACAGCTAAAGGCTAAATTAGAGCTAAATTTCCTTAAAAATCTTTGTATTTCTCTTCCAGATCAAAATTACTGTTTTGATTTTAAGCTCCACAATTTGTTAGTATATTCAAAGCCCTTTCAAGCACTGAATTACCCCAACCGAGCAACACTGTACAACTGTTGTTCAATAGCAAATATAGTATGATCAAATGCAGAACACCAGTTTCATGTTCCAAAGCCGATGTCATCCAAGTTCCGCATGATTTTGATTATTTCTTTATTCACATGATACATGTTTTTTCCATCTGGCGGGCATTTTATGCAATTGCATCACTAGAGAAAGAAAAAGTTAACATCTGACTTTGAGAGAAACATTCATGCACATAACCCACAGCTGCTTTTGCAGGAATGTGAACAGAAGATGTTAAATTTGCTATTAAAAGGACAGACTTGAATACGTCGAATATTTATAAAATAGTTTTTAAAAATAGTTTTAATATAATGCCTAGCAGTAGTTTCATTGCATGCATAGTTGTTGGCAAACCCAGCTTTGCTTCTGTATAATGTGTGAAACAACCCTGAGCAAGAGACAGATGGAAGGGATTAAAATACTATTGAAACACTTAATGAAAGTATGGCCTTAGTTTAGTAAAAAGTGAAACTTAGGACATCAAAACAGAATGCAGTCTGGTGGTGGTGGGGCGGGGGGCTACCCTTGTCTCAATATATATTTATTTTTTCATGTAAATCAACATAACCTGCCCAGAGATACTATGACTAACGTTCATATATATTTTATCTTCATAAGATAGTTGCACATATAGAAAACTACTTCAGATGATTACGGAATTATAAGCAAAATGTCTACAGATACTAATACTTTCATATAGTTCCCTGGAAAACATTTTTCAGAAGGAAAAATGCATACTTTGTTGACATGATACATATATTTCAGAAGGTATCATATTTCATCCTTTCATTCACGTCAATTGTCTCTTAAATCCTGCTAGTTCTAGAAAATAAATCATCAACTTGTAGAAAAAAAATCTCTCAAAATATAAAAATACCCTGCCTGATTAAAAATGAGCATCATTAATCTATCAGCTGAAGAGATCTTAAAAACACCAATATCATTTTCTCATTTGGAGCTATTCAAAATGAAAAATAAAATTGAGAACTTGAATTTCAACCAATCTCAAACAAGACACAACCCAGTGAAGAAGTGAGCATAATAATGGATATGAAGTGAACAGCCAAACGTACCTGCTTAGCAAATAAAACATATCTTTGCCACTAGGTGTCACTCTTTGATTATATATTACATACGCTTTTTAAAAAAAAAAATGGTTCTGGACAAACACTTGACACAATATGCCTATGATTTTTATATTACATTTTTAAACTAAATACACCATGAGAGAGATGGGTGGTTCAGAAATGTGAAATATAAATAAACTAAACAAGCACTAAGGTTAAAAAGGAAACATTTTTTTGATATCACTAATCATATAGAGTGGGCAAAACTGTTTAAACAAATACAGTGGTACTTTGGAACTCATTGTTAATTGGTTCTGGGAGGCACAATGAGTACAAAAACCAATGAGTACCAAACAAATTTTTCCCAGAAGGAATAATATAGTGAGTCACAAGGCAGCCGACATCGACAAATTCTAGCTTGTGTATTGAGTACCAAACAAACAATGAGTACAAAATTTTCACATCAAAATGTGTTGAGTACCAAATAAAATGAGTTTCAAAAGCAGCTGAGTACCAAGGTACCACTGTAATAAAGTTGCATCTTCTTTCTACCTAGTTTCCTTAGGGAGCAAACTAATATATAAGTAATATGAGATTAGTAGACAGGAAAACCAGATGCTGCCATACCTAACACTAATTCCAGCACAACAAACACCCTGTCTGAAAAGTGTAATGGTACAGTTTACAGCATAATAGAATTCACTGCATTTTGTAAATCAATGACTCCATGATGACTTTATAATGAAGGCAGAATTCCCCCTTTTTTGGTCATTTCTCTTATATCTGGCACCACTTCAAGCGCCACATTTTGTAATCTTTAAGCTGAATTTAAAAGCATACATGCTCTGTGATTCTAACCTGGTATAACAGAGATATTATACACTGCATTAACATGGGTTCTGATATCTTTGTTCATTATTTTGCCCCATCATATAAGTATTAATTCAAATACTTAAAGAACTCAACCATGTTTCCCCCAGTCCTTGTTTCCCAAGACTAACACTAATTTTATAAGTACTGCTTTTATATATCTTTTCCCTCCCCTCTCCTTCAAAGAAATACATCAGACTTCAGGTCACCTATGGCTGAATAAATCTCTACTCTTACAGAAAATAGATAACAAAAAGAAAAAGCTTTAGAGCAATTCATTTACTTAAAATATTTATATAACTACCCATCTTTTTAGCATAACCCTGGCCAGCTCACAGACAGTAATAAAACACTATAAACAATTTTTTAAAAAGCATAAAAAACTATCCCCACCACCAACAGAAAGCTGGATAAATTGCTTCCTTGCAGAAAAGAAATGAGTCATGTGTACAAGCACCTGGGTACTACAGAACACACAGAGATCACCCTCAGGGTGAAATTGTAAAATTTTTCCTCCTGTCCTTTCAGGTAAATGGACTTTTGGTCCTGCTTTTCCCAAACTTGAGATTGGAATTCACCTCTTATGTGTTTACAAATCAGTTCTCCCTGGCCTTACTAGAGCTCTGTCAATTTCAGCTCTTACGCATATTTGTATTATAGTTAAATTTGATACTTAGTTTGGTCTTTTTTTTCCCCTCAGTAGTTTCTTACCAACTGTAGAAGTGTCTTCAAGCACGACATCCACATTTCGATCTCTGTATTCCACTCTGAAGTCAAGCATTCGTGGTTGTCTTTCCACTGTTTGTCTGGATGGCACTACAGGACGAAATGCAGAAGAGGAGGAAGATGCTGAAGACGATGACGAAGGATGACTAGCAGGACCATAGGCAGGCCTTTGTAAAGATTCTCCACTATATTCACTGAAAAACATATCAGTTTGGTTTCAAATAAGGACAATTTTCCAAATTTATGCATGCTCATATGCTTACATGTATTAATGTAAATTGTATGTACTAGCCGTGGCAAAAGGCTTGGATTTGTACAAGCCACTTAGACTATGCATGAGGAATTAGTAGAACTGTCTGAGGTAGTCATAAAGTAGTTGACAAAATGCTGAAAACTGAAAATGAATATATTTTTAAAAGTCATTGGACTAGAGAGAACTGTACAGGAGTGTATTAAATATCAGCAGAATATGATACTTAAGTCTACACCAAAGTGTCCTGAACCAGCCTATGGACAAGAATCAATCAGAAGAAGACCTTCATGGAATCAGTCAGAAGGCCTGTATAGACACAACATGATGTCCTTATGTAGATGGTAAAAAAACTGCCTTATAAAAGGTTGTGAAAATAAGCGAACTTGTAAAATACAAAAAACAAAGTGGCAATAATAATGAGGATGTAATCGGACGTTTTCCTAAGTCTGCAACCACTAAGAACTTTTAAAGCAAGACTTTTTGTCACATAGTATATGAAAAAATATACAAACCACAGGTAAACACTAAACACTTGGGAACTGGCTAAAGAAAAAAACATGGGGCAGTTGAATATAGAGGACTCCCTACTCCTTTTTCCTCTATTCATCTGGGCAAATAATCAGTCTAAGAATGAAACAGATTCCATTTACAATCATGTTACAGCTGAAGATCAACCCATGTTCCCTACTCTGTCTTGCCTTTGCTTTGGGCTAGCTTCAATTGTTTGATGACATGAATGTCTATCACTGACCGACTGACTGGGGTCTGATAATAGTTAACATTGCTTAATATTAAGTTCCATTTTGCTTGGGTGCCACATTTTATATCATCTCAGTTATATCTCATACAAATGAAATGGTATTGTAACGTATATGAACTTTATTCTGATATCTGCCATGCCTTAATATCTTTCCCAAAAGTTTCTGCAAAGACGATTTGGTTATTTTGCTTTGCTTGGAGAATCTGTTAAATAAATTCGTGTAGCTCTTAGGTAATAAAGTTCTTCAAACAACTGGTTTCACTTTATGAACATTATTTTAGGTTACTTCCCTGAATAGTGCAGAAATGCAGCCACAGGTGGTAAGCATTTTGTTTCTTAACAAAAGCCTTTTGATTCTCAGAATTATTTGCCATAACTAAATAGACCTTCGATTAATTCTGCTAACATCCTGACCTGCAATAATCTTAACAGTTGTCAGGACTTAGCCTATCTTTTTTAGCCTAGATGCTTTTCAAAAGCACAATTATAATTATAAAATGAAATAGATGCTAAACTGAAAACACTCAGTTTCAAATTTGCCTTTGACTTTGAAAGCACTGTAGTATCAATCTGGCTATTAAATAAATACAAATACTGCAAAATGGTGGTATATATCACAATAACTGACTTTTTTAATTCACTATTCAGATTTGTTTATTAACAAATATGTAAACCATCTGATAGGGCAAAATGACAGAAATCATTCTGATTCAATTTGCAAGTATACAAATAAAATATATTTCTTCCTCTTCTTTTCCATATACATATCTAAAAAGTAGTTATGGAATACAATTAACACTGAACACTGATAATACAAAACACATCCCATCCACTAAAGACTACATGGGTTCCTGGTTTTTAAAATATTTTTTAATTTTGTAAAGCCTACATGGCTTTGAACAGGGATATACAATTTGCAGCCCCTCAGACTCTAGAACCTCTTCAAAACTTACTAATTTTCATGCAATATAAGGGGGGAAATTAATTGCACTGACTGCATTTAATATTATTATATTTTTAAATAGCTTTGTCCTGTTCCTGTCCACTCTTTTTGTCCAGGGAGTTTTGGTTAGGGTTAGGAAATACTGTGGTATGTGTGCTCAAGTGCTTAAGAAACATTGCACATTCTTGGCTTAAGTCCAATTATCTATTAGAGACTCTCTCCTTCCCTTTGTTCTGCAATGCTCTCATATGATGTGTCATGGCAATGCCAGCTGGTCTCTCTCTCTAAATGAGAAAAAACTACCATCATGGCTGCATACACACATAAGCTCTACTTGCAAATGCCTTTCCCTTGAAAACAAGGAAAGCAGGCAGGAGGAAGACACCCAATTGGGCACTATTATTATTTATTTCTGAAGAAATTTTTCACAGGGCACAAGGAAATTATATTTGTAATTCAGAAAAGATATTTAAATATTTTTCTTCCCATTTCTAAATTGTAAAAAAGAAAAACAAGATTTTTCAGCAGTGTCCTACATGGCAAGGAAACCATGAAAAACATAGCTTCTGGAATTCCTTCCAATCCATTACCAACAATGGCTATACATTGCTTGTTATTATGCATGGGAAGGCTGCCCATACTTCCTCTGGGTCATGTGATCAGAAAGGAGAAAGGAAGGGAATACAGAATGGAAAAATCAACAGCATTCTGAGCTTCTGCCCACTCCCTCTTATAGCAGGATCTCCTGAAAGTTTTTTTTTTCCTCAACCTGATCCAGTCCGTTTTCAAACTCAGTCTTTAGTTAGCTTCACACCATATGTGATCCTATTCTCGTCAGCTTTTGAAAAGTTATTTGGCTGAACGGCACATAGATCTGTCCACCTTTTACATAAATTGTTTCCAACACTTTGGGCCAGGAAGAATTTTTTTAAAAAGGTGTATGAATGAATAAGTCCCTGCTCATTGCTGTTCATGCCTTTGTGGCCTCCTGTTTGGCCTACTGCATTGCACTCTAAATGGGGCCGCCTCCAAAGAGCATTTGGATGTTTCAATTGGTGCAGAGTGCAGCTACCCAGGGAATAAATAGTGCTGGCTACTCGACATACATAACACCAGTACTTCATGAGTTACACTAGCTGTCCATGTGTTTCCAGGTGCAATTCAAGGTACTGGTTGTCAGCTTTAGAGCTCTTCCTCTTTGGGACTAGGTTACTTGAAGGAACAACTTTCTCCAGTTGTTTCTCCCCAGCAAATCCAATTCAGCAGGATGGGCATGATCTGGGTGCATTAGTCTGAGCCAAAAGTGCCAGTTGCTGGAGCCCAGGACATATGCCTTTTCTGCCATAATTCCTGCTGATTACATTCTTTCACCAGAAATGAGAATAGCCTAGACTCTACTGGTCTTTTGTAAGACCCTAAAACCTGGTTTGATGTCCGGCCTTTAGTGTTTGAAGGATCCTGACTTCTGGCTCTACTAGTGTCTGCCTTGTGATATCTTTTTCGGTTGCCTTGTATTGTAATTTTTGTGTTTGTGATGGGTAGTGTTTTCAATTTATTTTAAGATTGTTCGCTGCCCACAGTCATTTGTTGAGATGTGTGGCCGTGCAAATTGAATAAATCTTATTTATACCCCTTTATTATTTTTACAATAACTCAAGGCAGCAAACATATCCAACAGACCTTCTTTCTCCTATTTTCCCCACAACAAGAACCCAAATAAATAAATTATAATTGTTACAGAAGCATGAGATATGAATTTAAAATCCTTGATATATTAATAAGTGTACCAGCAGTTTAAAATGTCTCCTCTCCTATCTGTTCTTCAAAATAGGAAGCTTGTATTGAGCTTCTGGTTTTTCAGATCCATCCATCCAGTACAAAAACGATAGGCAAACGCTTACAAACAATAACTCAGTCACCGTTAAACTGAATTATGGCAGCAAATCTGTGCAGTTTTAATATCAGAGCATTTGTCATCTTAACCGTTGGTTACAATAATTTGCATCATTCTGCATTACAAATTATGTTTGAATGAAGGGGAAACAAACAAAAAATAGAACACTGTGATTCTTTCTTACACAAAACCCCCTTTTCTTTCTTGCTAATCAGAAAGAACAAAGGCTAATTCTCAGCTCCAAAGCCATGGGCAGTTTCAGAGTTAAGATGAACAATGAGCGCGCTGTGTTTAGGTGTATACATTTCCATGCAAAAATATATTGGCCCCAATTCACAGATTTTTCTGTGCTGGAGTGGGAAGCAAGAAGACTACTGCTTGTGAAGACCTTTCCGGCCAGATGGTCAATGCAGTTAGCTTTCAAAACTAAGCAGAAGAGGAAAGGGATCAGTCCTCATATTCCCAAACCACACTGATCCTTCTGTTTTTGGTTCTGTCTGAGTTTGTGCGTGTCCCCGTACATCTGCAATTCAGGAACACAACACAAGCAGCCTGACTTTGCAAGCACAATTCTCTTTCTCCACACAGCACTCTTTTGCATTTATCACATAGACAATATTTTTCCAGTTTACATATTGTCCCAATAAAACATGGACAATTTTTATTTTTTTATTGTTTTTAGTGAATATCAGCAGTTTTTTGGGAGGGGTAGACACGGCGGAGGTGGAGGGCCATATTATACTAAGGGATCACGCCGCCTCCGGTATTTGGTAGAGG